>PVKU01015888.1:0-16568 GCA_004027475.1 Anoura caudifer | reverse complement strand
CCTCTCGCAGCTTTGCCAGAGGGAGAGATTCCACATGGTTTCACCAGAGTGCAGACCCCTGCAGCTTTGGTGAAGAGGGAGAGCCACGAGGCTTTGCCACAGTGGGGACCCCTTCCCCACAGCTTTGGTAGAAGAAGGACCACGCGGCTTTGGGGTGCTCCCTTTGGCTGTGTGGCCTGGGAGCAAGAGAGACTGCCTGGAAGAAGGGTGAAAGAACTCTTGCCAGTAGGCCATGAAAAGGTGCCACATGGCTTCAGATTAACCAGAAATCCTGCCTGGAAGACGACACAGCTGACGGTGTCAAGAGCCTGGATCCCAGACGTGTGCTTCTCTTCCTTCCAATTACGGTACCCGGACTTAGGGCAGAGGGAGATAGGAAGCACTGTGGTCGTCTGTGGGTGTCCTGAAGGACTTTGATATTTCAATGAAGTTAAGTCACTACTTTAACTCTGTATAGTATTAATAAACCTTTCCTTTCCTTTTCACAAATCTCTGGCTTTGAGAGGCATCTTTCCATAAGGCGGCGGATAATAACGGACCTTTTCTGTTGCTCGGTAACAGAAGCACTTTCCACACCCCGGTGGGGAGGGTAAGACCCCGAAGGACTCTGAAGATGGAGATGAAGGAGGCGGCCCGGTCCCGAAGGCCACCGCAGAAACGCCGCGGGAAACCGTGTGGTCTCCCACACAGGCTAACACACGCCGCGACCTGTGTCCACAGAACTGACACGCACATGTGTGGTGATAAACAGGAAGCAGGGCCCCAGCCCAGCCTCTCATCAACTCTAACCTATCCTGCGTTACATTAAATCAACCTGCCGAAAAGCCCGCATTTGTCTAAACTGGTCCACGGAGGACGTGGGAAAAGGCTTCAGTAAAGCGCATTTGGCGAGGTTTGAGGTATCCATCCGACAGACTGCATGGCTGCGTAGCCTGTGGCCACACTTCCAAGGAGAGGGGAGGAGGCCCAGCACCTGCTCACCATCTGGTGTGTGTCGTGGGGGGAAAGGACCTGGCCACGGCTGTGCAAGTGCCGTCGAAGCATCACAACTTGTGAGGGAAACTAAAACCGGGAGCTCATGTTCATAATGTCCGTGTGGCTTTTGGATAGTTTCTTATTTTGCACTTGGACTGAAAGGATACTGTTTCTCTTCTTCACATTTCCCCCGGAAGCAGGCGGTCACTAGTCATCCATCTCTATGGATGTCCCTATTCTTGACATTTCACATAAATGGAATGGGATAATGTCTGGTCGTTAATAGAGACCTGCTTCTTCACTCAGCCTCAGGGTTTCAAGGATCACCCCCGTTGTAGCCGATGTCAGAGCTTCGTTCTTCGTCCTTGACGAACAATATCCCACTGTGCGATGTACCCCCTTTCATTTATCCATTCCTCACTTGATGGACATTTGGGTCGCGTCCACTTTTTTCAGTTTTCCGAGCAACACGTCTGTGAACAATTGGGCACGCGATTCCCCGGGGTGTATAACTGAGGGGCGAGTTGCTGGGTCACGTGGCTGCTCTACCTTTAACACCCTGAAGCTGCCGAACTGTTTTCCAGCGTGGCTGCAGGGGCTGGAAACACTTCCGATAGTTTAAAAATCACGCCGCGGCCATTTGCTGGGTAAGTCAGCAGAGTTCGGTGGAAATTAAACAGAGAATGGGAACAGGGGGCATCTGGTCCCCGCTCGGCCTCTAATTAGTTGCTTGACCTTAAGCAACTCATTTGCATTCTCTAAACCCAAGTTCCTTCATTTGCAAAAGAAGTGCTTCTTCAACGGAGCACAACTCTTGAGGATAATTACAGCTACTTTACTTTTTTGGTTTTTTTATTGTCCTTCAAATTTGCTCTGAGGCCTAGTTTTTCTCACTGGTCCTGCACTAAAAACTTCCGCAGAGCCCGCAACATCTCTGTGGTTAGGTGTTACAAAGACTTCCGGTCACTTGTGTCACAAAACACGTCCACTAGGGAACCAGTTGTCTGTTCTTCTGTGACAACCAAAACTCTGAATCCGATGCCAAGGAGAGCCCATGATTAAGGACGCCTCGAGGGTCAGGGGTCAAGAGGGGTAAGAGCGGCCGGAGACTGGACAGAAAGCGCCACTCGGCCGAGATCTGCGGAGATGCCCCGATCTGGGCAGCGGCTCAGCGGTTTGAAATGCACAGTTTCTCCCGGTGATCCACCGTCGGTCGGCCTGCCCTTCCTGCACGGGTTTGCTGGGACCGCTGCACCGCACTCCGGGCGGCTCATACAGGAGAAACCTATCGCCTCAGGCCTGGGGGCTGGAGGTCGGGGACCCGAGTGCTAGCGGGCTGGCTCCTTCGGCGCACCACCCAGAGACGCTGTCGCTTGCCTCTCTCCTGGCTCCTGGGGGTTTGCTCGCAATCTTCAGGTGCGTCACCCTCACCTCTGCCCAAGACAATCTTCATCTCCACGAGGTGTCCCCCTGCTCATGTGTGTCTCTGTCCCAGCGTGTCCTCTGTGTTAGAACGCCAGCCAGACTGCACCGGGGCCTCACAGCAACTCGGTTCCCTCCGTCAAGACCCCGGCACCAAACGAGAGCAAATCCCGAGGTGTCATGGGTTAGGAGTCCAACGCATGATCTTGGAGGGAAACATCTCAGCTCGTAGTAACTCCAAAACAGGTGTCCCTTCCCTGGGATTACTCATCCGTGCCCTTTGCCCCGTGGCTTCAGAGCACTTGTCACAGTTCTTCGTCCCAGTGGCTGCAGGCTCCGCCCCACAGCTGGCCTCGGACACCAGAAGGGACAGGCGTGAGTGACGCGGTCGGGAATTCTGAGTGGAGCCATCACGGAGCATGTGTTCAGTTCACCCCCTTGAGGTCCCGCCCTGGGAGCAGGAGACCCTCCCTATTGCTTCTCGTCCCATTTAGAATCTAGAACAATGAGACGCATGCGCAGAAAACCTCTGCGCTCCGGCAGCCCATCCAAGATGCAGGTCAAGTACAGCCATCATGTGTCAAGAGTGAGAAATCCATTTTGTTATGACGAGCCCCTGAGACTTGGGGACTATTTGCTGCCACAGTGGGCCGCCACGGTGAAACGTGACTTACAGTTTTTGGAGGTTTCGCGTCCCTGGGACCTCTCGCCCGGGCTGCTTTGATTCGCGGGTGATGCGCCCCGGGCAGTTGTTGAATCCGTCCGCAGCCGCTATCCATGGGTGAGGACACCCGGGTCCCCATCCGAGGCATCTAAGATCGCCCTACACGGGCACTGTCCCCTTTCTGGCCCGTCCGCGCCACTGGAGACACACGCACCGTCTTTGGCAGGACAGTCTGGAAACGGAGGGCGTGCCGAGCCGCCCGGTCCTCTCGGACTCCTGCGTCAGCAGCTACCCAGCCCTCCTTGCCCTCTGGTCCCTCCAGGCAGGGGTCGCGCGTCGGCCCTCTAGGTGTCTCCCGTCTGCAGCAAAAGCAGGAGAAGCGCTCCAAGAACCTGCAGGATGTCTGGCAAGTCTGCGGCAACCTTGCCAGTAGGCTGCTCAGGTCTCCTCCAAGGTCACAAACCCTGAGGGGCAGGACTGATGGGCAGCCCCAGCTGCTGCCTGTTCCCTTCGAGTCCAGTGTGTGTTTGCACGGAGGTCCCGCTTTCTCGGGTGGTTCCCACGCAGTGACGGAGTGGGGGCGCGGGGGGCAGGGGGCGGTAGTGCGGGTCTTTTCCTGCCTGACCGGGAATTCCTACCATTAGTTAGGGTTACCAGATAAAATACAGGGCACCCGCGGAAACTTCGATTTCAGATCAACCGCTACTAATTTCCTCATATAGGAATGCATGCAATATTCGGGGAACAGTTACACTGAGAAGTATCTGGTGTTGATCTGACATTTAAAGGTGACTGTCCTACATTACTAGTGGCTAGATCTGCTTACAATGACAGTAGCTGCTTCACCCCTCCCCAGTCGTCTGGGTGAAAATTGCTTGGAGACGCAGGAAATTCTTCCTGTCCCGTCCTCCTTCCCCTCTTTCTGCTCAGGAGAGGCAGACCTGCACCCCAGTCTGAAGGTTTGCCTGGCCTGTTCCCGCATCTCTCCCGCCCTCCTTGGCAGGCCTTTCCCCACCAAAGCGCTTGCATTTCCAACCCCATCGTGACATCTTCCCAGAGGACTTGCACGGACACAGAGCTTGATGCAATTTGTGTCTTTGTCCCTGGGGAACATCCCATCCTCACTCTGCCATGTGCCTATTGGGGTAGGTGACGGCCAAGGGCCATCCAGCCAGATCTTACAGTTCTACACCCTTTTATGTGGTGAAAGCAGGTTCCAATTTTCCCGTATGAAAATGAACATGAGACCAGCTTGTCGAAGACTGACTCCGAACCTCACTCTCGGCTCCTCCGAACATCCCGTGGAAATCGGCACTGGTGAAATGCTACCAACAGCCGTTCAGTGAAGTAGAAATAGGGTCACCGCCCCGCGACACCATAAACGCTAAAACGCACAGGCCGACTCTAGCTGCCACTGCCCTCCCTGTGAGCGCTGAGGTGGGAGAGCGACTCGGACGCCCAGCTTCTGGGCTGTTGGGTCACTCAGTCTCTGGGCTTGAGCTCCCGTCTGCTGCCCAGAACTGGAGGAGAAACAGGCTCTTGTCCATTCGCACAGCCCTCCGTCCGACGCCTGTCCCTCAGGGGTCCAGGCCCCTCGCTGGGAGTCTGCGCTTAGTCCTGGGGACACTAGCTCTCTGGGGTTGCAGACTGAACACGGCAGTTGGGAACAGATGTGCAATTTTATTTTTGTTTCCATTGATTTTCTCCAGTCAAGGCTTTTAGCAGAAAATAATAAGAATGTGTTCCATTTGGCCAACAGGGATGGAGAAACAAATCAAGTCTCCCTCAGAGTGGGGAGAGGTTGCCTGTGGCAGCATGGTGAACCAGGACATTTCGGGGCGGGGGGTGCCACATAGCTCAGTGGAATGGGGGGCGTGGGGGAGGGGCACCGAAGCCCAGGAGGCCCGAGTATTCCATCAGCCCCACCCACTGATCAAGTAAAGAACTCCAAGGCAGACCAAGCCGACGGACAGAACTACCCCATGGGCTTGCCCTGGAGGATTATTTTACTAATAATAACTATTATCATTTTAGGAAATACAATGCAACCGATGTCCACAATCAGACTCACATCAGACTGACCACTTAGTCTACAAGATACCAACAGTAGAATATTAGAGGAGGAAACAGACAATAGGAAGGACGGAGGTGACAAAACTGTGTCCCACTCACATCAGGTCGTATGTGAAAGCAGTTGGCTCCGTGGGTTGGCCTCTGAGGAGCTGTCTCCTGGGACCCCGTACCAAGCAGTGGGGGGCAGGGGCAGTGTGTAGTGGGCATCTGACATTGTCTTAGGGGTTTGGTGATGAGAAGAATCTGGAAGGGGGGCAAAGAGGCTATTCCTGGACCTAGAGGAGTTCAAAGTAAACCATCAGAGGCTGGAGACAAGGCAGTCTCTGTTCTTCAAGGGCCAAAACGTCACCTGTGGTAACTTGGATGCTAGAAGCCAGCTACGAGCTGCTCAACCCACTTAAGAAGGCTTCCAGGGAAGATGTCGAAATGCCGTTGTCTCCTTTTAGGATCATACGATCAGAGACAGAAAAACAGGGGCGATCTTAGAACCGTACGTTTCAAGCAGAGCAGATGAAATAATAAGAACCGAGATTGTCTGCACTGGAAAAATCACATTGTATCTTCCCTAGTCTCCCAGCCAGAAAAACGGCATCAAAGTAAGAAGAGACGAAAGGAAATGAAGGTGCGTCTGTAAGACCTGTGTGATGCTTGTAAAAGCAGCCAGGTGTGGTCAGCTGGTCGGACAGCGTTCAGAAACCCCAGAGCCCACAGGTGCGTGCCCCGGATGGGGGGAGGGCCCCTCGCCCTCCCTCGCACGGGGCTTCCCGCGGTCCCAGGTGACCCGTGCACGCTTCCATCCAGAACGCTCTGTAACTGGAGCGTGCTTTACTCTGGACTCAACTTCCTTTTCGCTTTGTCTGTTTACGAAACGCTGAATAACAGTGACGTGCATGATCTGACCACTGTGGAGAAAGTAGGCCACGTCAAAGGCTCTTGTGTTTTCCTTTCAAAACTGGCAGATGAGGAAATACACCTGGGCGGAGCTTAGAGCTGTGTGAGAACTTACGCTCTTATTCGGCACAGAATAAAGGACGGAGAATGGATTTAGCTGAAATGTCTGTGTGTGTGTATGTGTGTGTGTGTGTGTGTGTACGTGTGTACGAGTGTGTTTAATGATCTCTTAGAATAGTAAAGTTAGTCTGACCCCAAGCCCCGTTTTAAAATTGGAAAATCACCATTCGCTTATTCTCGTGGCTGGTCTTCCGGCGGCAGTCTGCCCTCCAGGCACTTACGTACCCAGCGTGGTTGTTCGGTTTTCGGTGCAGCAGCATGCAGCACCCTTGAGAGGAGGGGACTCAATCGCCGCCAGATGCCAGGGACCGGGGTTAAGGAAGGATGCTATGGACGATGCTCCTAGATCTGGGGGAGGCACATTTGGCCCAAACAACACCCTGAGGTTCCCACGTAATTTACTCACACAGTCACTGCCTGGGAGCACCAAACAGCAGCCCCCCAGCCTGGCCTGCACCCCGTCAGGGTTTCTGACTCAGTCAAGTGTACCTGCCCTCACCCACACCGAGCAAGGTCGCCTTGCCCTCTGTGGGGGCTGGGTGCAGACTTGGCATCATTGTGCTTGGCGGCTGCCTGCTCAGTCCTGCCAAAATGCCCAAGTTATCTCTGCTGGGGTGCCAAGATCCATGATGTCTCTTGAAGACAGACTGTCAGCCTGCGTCATCTCCGCCTTGCCCCAGGCCGAGGCCATGACATTCTGGGTGAGCAGTGGTTTCTCACGGCGCCCAAGGGGAACAATGACGGTCCCCGTCTGGTGTGACACTCAGGGTAGGGGCTCCCACCAAGCCACACTGCTCAGAACCGAAACCTCGGAGCTGTTTCCCATCACAAACACAGCTGCCGTTCATGAACACCCCCAGAGACAGGTCCAGCCTTGCCCCGCCCCCCAATGGGCACCGCAGGGCGAGCCCCACTCACAGGCCCTGAGTGTCCCATTCTGCTGCCACTGTCCTCGGGGACATGCAGTGTCATGGCATCGAACCCTCCCAGGGAAGAAACTGGGGTCTCCTTCTCTTTCCCAGGTGGCACCGTGGCCGAAGTGAACACGGGCTCTCCCTAAGTGACGGCCGCGTTCCCCCTCTGTGGACAGCCGGAGGAAGGTGGGCAGTGAGAAGGAAATGCAAAGTGGCCAAAAAATAAAAATAAAAATGATTTCTAGTAGATGTGCTGTCTGTAGCAAAATTGATTTGTGATTTCACGGCACCTGGAGCGAGAGAGCCCACCTGAGCATTTTGTGCTCTGTGTGGGCTTCAGGCTTCTATCTGCGTCTGGGGTACAAGAGAAACAGAGGCTTAAAGGACCTTTGAAAGGTAGAGACATGTCGTGAGGTTTTCCTGTCACGAAACCAGGCGAGGACGGCAGTGTCTCTGAACTGTCAATCCAGCTTTTGCTAAAACATTCTGGCAGGGTCGTCAGAATCGCCACGGGTGGTAAGTAGCCTTGCAGCTTGGAAGGGATAGGGGGACATTAAGGACTTTTATTCCCAACTTGTCCGTCAGTCACGCACAGCTGACCACAGGAGCAGGTCGGATTTGCTGAATGTGGAGCCCGAAGTCTCACGAAGCGCAGGGAACAGGGAGTGCATATTTATACGGTTTTGGTGTTTCTGTATTTCAGATTCCCCACAACTCGATGGGCCCAAATTAATTACCTTCCGGCTGCACACGAGAGAGCCAAGGCCCAGACAGATCACGTAAACTTCTGAAGGTCCCAGACCTGCCCATGTCTCCTGGGACGGGTGCTTTTCTCGCTGAGTCACGTCCCTCGGTACCCGTCTGGGGGATGCGTGAGCTGGGGGGAGGGGCGTGAGTCTGCCATCTCCCTGCAGAAAACCCTGGGGAGACAAGTAGCGTGGTAACCACGTTCTCAGAAAACAGAGTGGCGGCCAAAATCCTCGAATGACAAGGCCCTGACGCTGTCAACTACTGAACACTGTCAGCATTTGGACAGTCGTAGGGGGGCCTCTTGCTGCCACCAAGGCTATTATTTTATCCCCAACAGAAAATTATTTTTAAAAACATGATGTGTTTATTGGAGTGCCCCTGAGGCATATGCACAAGAACACAAACAGCATTTACATACCTATTATCTATTAACTGAGGCTACATGCGCCAGGCATTTGACACAATTAAGCAAATGCTTGAGTGAACAGATGGGTCTTAGAAGGATCCCCGAGGGCATGTCTCCATTAACTGTGCCGAGGGGGGTTAATGCACCCATTTGGCATCTGTGTTGCGCCTTCCCGTCAGTGCATTCGCTGCGTCCTGCGGGTGCCAATGGGTCCTCTCTTCGTCCCAGAGGACACGGTGCAAATGAATTGAGCTATTTCCAGTCCCTTCCATTTTTATACTGTCTGAAATGCATCCCCTACAATAGCAGATGATGTCCGGTGACTATTTTCCTTGTACTCAGTTACTGGAAGACCGCCTAATGTTTTTTGTTTGGCTTACTCACGGCGTGAAGGGCACATAACACTTTAATTAGGCAAAGTACATCGCCTTGGAGCTGCGTGCTTTGGTTTGGCTGGTCGCTGGTGCCAACTAAGAACGGCTGGAGGAGAGGGAGAAAAAAACAGCTCAGACCTTGGGAGTCGGGAGGAAGAGTTTAATATTCTGATGCCTGACCACAGAAGCTCCATCTCCCCCTGAACTATTTCCTGGCCACTGAAGTGCAAAGACCACCCGCCATACATGCTGAAGTCGGTGTGGGAGACCCCCTTCCCCATCTGCTGGACCTAAGTACATCACTCTGGACCATGTACGTGGCTTCGTCACAGCAATGCAACATTTTTTTGTTGTTGTTACTGCTTTTTGCCCAGTCTTCAGGGGCTCCTTCCAAAGTTCCCATAGATGGTGCCAGGCTGAGGGCCGGCTCTCGGGTCCCGATGCGTTGACATCGTGTATGTGCCAAAGGTGAAGCTACGCCGTGCAGCAGAACACGGGTGGAGTAGCATTGGGGGTAATTCTGTCCGAGGCCATGGGGACTGTGTTCCTCGGGGTTCGCACGGACCCACAGCCGTGCCGACAACGGACAGCTCTGGGAGTTCAGCCCCAGGAGGAAAGTTGCCGTGAATGTGTATTGCACACAGCGCATCATTAGGTGGGAGCAGGAGCTTAAACGAGAAACATCTAGATGTGATGAAAAGTTCCCCATTTCAGCACTGCCACGCAAACAAATACAGCACCTGAAATGAGCTGGCGGCTTTGTCAAACCAGGCAGGCGTTGGGAATGGGAAGTAAGCTTATTTCTATTCTTTTCTCTCTTTAAAAAGACTCTTTCAGCTGTGTTTGACCCAAACACACGTTTATTAAATGGAAGATAATCTCACTCTGGGCAAATCCCTTATGACATTTCTTGCCGCAGCCTAGACTTTTATTTCCTCTATTTACCATAAAAAAAAACAAGTAGAAATATAAGTAAAAAAGCCATTTCTGTATACTTAGTGTAAATATGACTAAAAGCTTGGCCTGACTATACTGTCTCAGTTCTCAGTTCTCAGTACAGTGAAGGAGAGCAGAATGTATTTCATTTAAAAAGTACACTCAAGTATTACGGAGTGGATGTTTTAAATTTATGTTAATATGTTACCGACTAAAAGAGGGACAAGATTCCAGGGTTCTTTTCCTTGTTCGTAGGTAGTTATTGTCCACACTACAAGGTATTTCCTATTGTTTGAATACTTCAGGTTAAGCATTTGGAATTGCTGGTTCTCGGGTGAAAAGGCACCTGCAAATTTTCCTACTAAAGCACAATTATGTGCAAAACCTTAGGTTCGTATGGTTTGTGAGTCACTCGGTCAAGAGCGACTATCTCAAGTGTGACATTATTGTTTGCCACCTTGAGTCCTCATTGAATTTCAATACTATTTTTAATTGCTTAATACATAGAGCCCAATACATGGGACAGAATAAGTATCATGCATTCACGTGAGCAGCTAACCTAAGGAGGACTTGAGCAATACGGTTAACAAGGTCTGTACATTCCCCTCCATCACGTGAGTTAAAAAGGTGGCGCAAATCGAAACCGGTCTAGGGGCACCCGCTGTTAGCAATTTCTTATACATCCTTCTCAGCCCCCGTGCATGTGTGTGTGCCTATTTGATCTTGCAGAGATGGTTCATATTTAGATACTGTTTTGCTTTTTCACTTAACGCTATAGTACGGATGCAATGTTTTGTCTGTGCATGTATCTGTTTTTGAAGTAACTATTGCAGTTCCCGTTCCTGCCCACATTTCTCCGTCTGCTGGTGCTGAGCACTTCTGCAGGATGGGTCCCTAGAAGGGATGCCTTGCTGGTATTACTGCCTTAGACTCTGCATCACTTTTCAGTTTAATGGGCCTGGAACAGGAAGTCAGGGGGGGGGGGATGTGCCCAGGACAGCCCAGCACTGCGGCTTGAAAGAGCCCCCCCCCACCTCCACCCCAGAGCTGAGGCTGCATGCTCTCTGACTGCCCTCCCACACGGAGAATCCGTCAGTGTCCGTCCTGGTCCTGGAGGCCGGACAGAGCATCTCAGAGCGCGGTCCAGCAAACCTCGGCAAACCTCGAACCTCAGGAAGCCGGCCTGCCCCTCGGGGATGGGAGCTCCGATCTGCCTTTGCTGTGTCCTGTCCTTTTCCCTGTTTTCTGACGGATGCAATGACGTGATTCAGACTGAAGGAGCTCTTAGAAGGGAAGACACAGCACAAACCCCAAAACATGTGTTTCTCCCTCAGTGGCTGTATTTGTATAAAATAATAATATCACGTATTACCTGAACCAAATCTTTCTCTATTCATTCCCTGGGCTATGCAGCACCAAAGGAGCTGCGGTATAATTATCACTGGCAATACCCTTTCTAGAGGTCTAACCACAGTTTACCCCTGCTATGTAAACCATATCACAAAGGAGCTGGTTCTTTGGGGGCAAGGCAAAATGTTTATTGCGGGTCATTAGGGTGCACTGCCTGGTCAGGGACCCCCCTCTTTATCGTTAGGACTGGACGGGCAGCGCGTAGATCTTCGGAGTACTTCTGGGAGGGTTCGACCACCTTCCCGAAGACTCTAGACCCGCTCCTGTGAAGTTAACCTGTGAGCAGGGTTGCTTGGTGGGCGGCCATGTGACTACTTCCTTTTTTCATTTGTCATTTTCTACGTGCGCGCGCACACACACACACACACACGAAGTAGCATACAAGTTATATAAGAGTTTGTGGAAACATTCTTGATTAGCTTTTTGGATAGTAATACCCTGGATCCTGCTTTAAAAACAAACAAATGAAAAAGCGCTTTGTTCAACTCTAATTCCGATAAAGTTTTTACTTTTTCTCCAAGGCTAGTTTTGGAGAAAATCCCTCTGTTATGGCACTTGCAAACGTTGTTTTGTTTATGCTCAGGTTTGTGATGGAAGTGAATATCCAGTCAAATGTACATCCAGGCTTTGCTGTAGGGATGGCTGTGGTCCCACACAGGCTTTGTAAGAGGGGTCACGCAGAGGGGCTCAGAATCAGCACCCAGGTCTCTGCCCCAAAGGGGCTGCACACCCAGATAGGGCGAGGATTCAGTCCTGGCTGCCTCTTGGTCAAAAACATGTCTTAGCTTTTTAATCACAAAGTGACTACCGATTTCACAAGAGAATGCCCTAAAAATACCGCAGCCATCTTATTTAAATGTTGTCAACTTCGTGTTTCCATAAGTAAAAATCTGACTTTTTTTTTTTCATTTTTGTAAACACATAGCACATCACATGGCATGAAATAAGAACGTCAAGTTCTTTCATGCGTCCCTTAACTTTCCTTAGAGGAGCGCAATGCAACAGGGTGATGGAGACCTAAGTAAAATCCACTTACTCCTGAGCCTCGGTTCCGTCGTCCGTGAAGAGTTGGTGTTGCTGCCGGGGACAAATTCCCTCCGCGGGAACTCTTTCCGCCCCGCTTGAGAGGTTAAACCAACTACGTGTAAGGAATGTTGTTCCAGCGAAGCAGAGGCGGACGAGCTGAAGCACAGTGCAAGGCCACAGAAGGAGAGAGAGTTTGTTCTGTTTTCAAGACAGTGTAAAGGAGACATTCTTAGACTCTCCCTGGGTGGTGAGAAGCCAGCTTTCCATGGCTCACACAGACCACTTCCCGTCTGCCACTTTCAGTCTCCAAATGCGGGGGGTCCCCCAACTCAAAGCAGGCCTCCGTGACACCAGCTGGGTGTCCTGCCATTTCGTGCAAAATGCTAACACCGTCTCCCGGGAGACACGTTCACATCCCATGGCTTAAGGGCTCAGTTCCGCAAAACTGCCCCCACCGCTTCAGATGCCAATCCCAGATGGCAGTGCCCCGGGTTACCCGCCACTTCTGTCTGATTTGGCTACAAGTCTGAGATCCGCTAGGAGGGTCTGCAGTGCCATGCCTCTCCGGCCCTCTCTCCTTGACCTTGGTGTTTGGGGCCCTGTTCAGGCTGCACTCAGGAACCCCCGAAACTCTGAACCAGGGCTCACTCCTCCTCCACTCCCATCCTCCACGGGTCCATTCCTCCCTTGTCCACAGCAACTGGTGCCCCCAGCTTCCAATTTGCCTCACTCACCTTCCCTCCCCTCTGCTTCTGCCAAAGGGATCATTCTAACAGGTAAACATGACCCCATTCCCGATTACGTTGGAATTACTGCTGATTTAATGAAATTAGCTTTCAAGTGCCTCCTCGGATCTTCCCGCTCTGAACTCTGCCCTCCTCACAGGCGCTCAGTTTTTACACATCCTTTGCTCCCATCTGAGTTCACTTATTGTTTCACGCAATAGTTAAATATTCATCTTTCTTTTTTTTTTTATTTGGCAATCCTTAATGAGAACCAATGTGACCCAGGGGATGTGCTGGGGGCTGAGGACACAGTGAAGAACAAAACGGTCACAGCCTGTGTCTTCAAGGAGCATGCACTTCGGGAAGGACGGTAGATGAACAGGCCCAACCGGCACAGATGTTGTAAGTGATGAGAAGATTACTGAGCACCAACAACAGGAGTGCTTTTCGTCACAAATGACACCCCTGTGGAAAGAATACGTAGTCTAGGCTATAAACAATGAGGATGAGGGACCCAGGGGTGAGGGGACCACCACCCCAGGAAGGGGCCAGGACAGGGAGGAGACTGGCAGATAAGATGAAGTGCAGGGAGGAGGGGACGCAGACATGTGGACACGTGGCCGCTGTCCACCGGGCCGTGCCATGCCCGCTCTCCGATCTCCTCCTGGGTCGGGTATTTCGTGTTTCGAAACTGTCCAAATGCCAGCACCTCCCCTGGGAGCCCTCACCAAGACTTGTAGCCATTTGTTTTGTTCTCTCCAATGGCCCAGCGAAGACGTCCATCATAAACTTATCTTGCATTCCTCTCCTGCTGGGACTTTGAACTCCTTGCTGGGAGGGCCACGTGCGTCCTGGAGGCTCCGTCCAGAGTCAGCGAGTCCCCGTTCAGGGACAGAATAAAGGAATCACTGAGCAGAGGACTTCGCATGGCGAGTGTGGGTGCTGTGGACAGCTGAGGAGGCACCGGCCTGGGACTGTGGCAACACTCTTTTCCACAGCTCCCGCGCACCTGGAAGGGACCACGGACGCTGCAATGACGGTTGGCATTAGCGCCACGCGTGTCCCCGGTTTAAACAACGCCTTGGCCTGCCAGTCCTCCGTCAGGTCTGCAACAATGTCAGCGCCCCGGGGTGTTCAGCATCGGAGAATCAAACGGAAGAGAAAAGCACAATTTTCTTTCCGTCAAGGACCTGCCCAGAAACTGCAAAAACGGTTCTGGATGGGTCTGCAGGGATTATGTTGTTTCAAGCACAGCCTCGCTCACACCTTAGAGACCAACGGCTGAGAATGAAAAGAGCCCAGGAGAAAGAAGCCCGTCTTCCGGTCGGACTGCTCCAGGGGCCATCATTAACTTCCGGGCAGGTCTTAGGTGCATGAAACAAACCCCACCTGTTCGGAACTCATGCCTCCCTCACTGACGTGCCCTGCTGGTCTGAACTCTTTAAATTTAGGGTGGTCTCAGCATGTGAGTGACTTATTTCACATATATTAATAAAGTCCTATCAGTAGTCTGCATGCCTTCTTTACCGACATTTCTCATACGTGAGTAGGACTTTGATGTATATTTAGGACCTGCTGACCATGTGCTCTGTGTGTGTGTGTTTAATCAGTCATGGATCGCTCTAGAAACATTTCCTGAGGTCACTACAAGGTCCCAGCCGAGCAGAAATTCGGGGAAAAACACCCACCCATGGCAGGGTTTCCATTTATGCTCTCTAGCCTTTGCAAATGAAATTTTAAGCTGTTATTTAAAGTTGTGTACTGCAACTCGCAAGGGCATTTACCTTCTTTACGCTATGTGTGTGGTTTCCAACGTAAGCAGGCACGCACGAAAGAATTCTCTTAGACTGGAGAGTTCTGTTGGGGAGTTTGCATATCTAGGGAGAACACCAATCATTAATGAGGTCTGCACAGCTGCAGCCAACCCACACCGCAAACAAGCGTCTCATTGGCCACCGCTTTGGATTAGCTCTTTCAGTGGGTGTGAGTGGCCGGGACGGGGGTATTCCCAGCCTGGAAGTGGGGATCATAGTAGCTTATTGAGGCCGTCCATTTCGACGATGTGCCCTGGATTTGATTCCATTTCAGTCCTTAGAAGTTACTTTCATTTCTTTAAATACTTAAGTTCCTTAAAGATATGCATTCACATGTATTTAAAATACACGCATATGAGAGTAAGTAGCATAGACGTTGGGTAGAAAATAGACAGGAGGAGGGCAAGAATAGTGTGGGAAATGTAGAAGCTAAAGAACTTATGACACATGGACATGAACTAAAGGGGGGAATGTGGGTGGGAGGGGGTGTGCAGGGTGGAGGGGAATGATGGGGGAGAAATGGGATGACTGTAATAGCATAATCAATAAAATAAATTCAAATATATATATACACATACATATAAATACTCGTTTTCAAAGTAACCACCCAGAGTGACATGTCCAGAAGAGCCCAGTCTTCAGAATGGATGGACCTAGTTTGAACCCCACCAAGTCGCTTAGACCCTCATGAGCAGAGCGTGTGATCTGACATAACGTTCTGTTTGTTCATCTACTGAAAAAAACAACAATGCACATCTCCAGTGGCCACGATAATGGTACCAGTTCAAGTAACACAACTGAATAACGTGTGCAGTTTTCCCAAGTACCCCCAAACCCCCACTTACACATTTATAAATAAGCCCGGAACGATCTAGCTCATAGATAGGTCTAAGAATTAATCTCAATAATGAATATAAAATATAATTGAGCAGAGCCAAGATTCCACAAGTGTCACCTAGTCCTAACGGGAGTAGAAACAGGAGTGAAAACCAAAGTGGGATTTGTACCAGGGGATGTGCAGATCTGCGTGCGTTCCTCGCGAGTCTCGAAACGTGTTCGATACTCATACTCGGTAAATCTGCTGTGACAGGGCCTAGAGCTTCCCTTCCGTCCCACGTCCGTGTAGATAACATGACTAGGTAGGTCCTAGGTGTTGCTAATAACATGTCAATATTGCATTGGTTCCTTGTGTGCAAAACAAGTTTCACGGAGTACCTGGGGCAAGGGGTAGCCGTATTTATGCCATGAGACATGGTTAGGATTACGTTAGATCTGATATAGAAAGGCTAGTATAGTGAGTATTCTCAACAAAATAGGTTCTCTGGCAAGAGAGGGCTCTTATCCAGAGATCGGTCCCTCCTATCTTCTCTGGGAAAGGAACGACATTTCCAGATTTGAGTCACAACTTTCTTATTTACTGTGTTATCTTTGGCGTTGTAATAACCTACACAAAGACTCATTCTGAGAACTTAGAAGCTGTGAATAAGGTACTTCCTATGGTCGTGCCCAGGAAATGATAGGTATATTGGCACATACTTTAATAATTGTGATTATTACTCACCTGCATATTTAAATTCACTTACCAAACTGTCAGGCTTAGGAAAAATACAAACTTAGGAAGATGTTACTGGAAAAGCTCTAGTTCAATACATGGATGGTTGATTGCTAAATCGGAACATTGCTTTTTCCCTTTGTCCTAGCGGTGAGGTTCAAAGAAACCAGCCCCTCTTGTACCTCATTTCTGGTACCTGATTTCTGCCCGACGCCCCTGAGTCATTTCTCTTGTCTTCGCAACTTTCTTCCCTGTTGCTCGGTAACAGCCATCTGTGCAGGATCTTAAATCCCACTTCAAGGGTGCTGGCATGCGCCTGCCACCCCGGATTTCTGTGTCTTTCTGGCTGCCAGATTTTCCGTCTCGTGCTTCAGACTGTTGGTCTGAACAGGCGTGTTATTCGGAATTTATCTCTTTGATTCTGACTGCTTATTTGGTCCGCCAGATGTGCCATCTTTGCCCAACTGCACTGATTTGTGTTCATTGTTTTCAGGGGCAAGTTGAGCTCCTGCCTGT
>PVKU01015887.1:0-16578 GCA_004027475.1 Anoura caudifer | reverse complement strand
AGAGGGGAAAAGGTACAGAGAATAAGTAGCATAGATGGTGGGTAGGAAATAGAGAGGGGGAAGGCAAGAATAGTGTGGGAAATGTAGAAGCTAAAGAACTTATGAAACATGGACATGAACTAAAGGGGGGAATGTGGGTGGGAGGGGGTGTGCAGGGTGGAGGGTAATGAAGGGGGGAAAATGGGACAACTGTAATAGCATAATCAAGAAAATATAATTTAAAAGAAAGTTCTCCTCCAAATTAACCTATAATTCCCATCAAAATCTCTGAGTTAGAAAAACTATCCAGTCCTACCACATACATCTCCTTCACTACTCACAAAAAACACTCCTGATACTTTTGGTCACCAAATGTGAGGGTGGTTGCCCTCACACCAAGCAATTCTCTGTGACACTCGGTGAGTGTCCTACAGTTTAACTCAATTCTAACACTATCTATGTAGAGACAGTGTCAGATCCTACAGGTTGTGGGCTGAGTCTCACAAGACTGCTCCCCCCACTTCAGATGCAAATCACACACAGTAGGTGCGCAAGTTACCCACAACTTACACCTACAACTTGTAGCCAAGACCTGGCTACAAATCAGAGTTCCCATGACCCCAAATTTAATTAATTTGCTACAGTGGCTCACAGAACTCAGAGATATAATTATTTACCTTTACCAGTTTATTAAAAAACACAATAAAGGACACAAATGAACAGCCAGATGAAGAGATACATAGAGTAAGTTTTGGGAGGATCCCAGGCACAGGAGCTTCTGTCCCTAAGGAGTTGGGAGGTGTTTCACCACTCTGGTGTGCATGTGATAGGTCCTGTGTGGAAGCTCTCCAAATCCTCTACTTTGAGGATTTTATAGAGGCTTTTTTATGTAGGCATGATTAATTATTAACTCCATTTCCTGCTCCTCTTTTCCCTTTAGAGGATAGAAGATGGTGATGAAAATTTCAAGTGTATTCTAATAATGGCTTGGTCTTTCTGGTGACTACCCCTCACCAGGACCCATCCAGGAGCCCACTCAGAGTGGCCTCAATAGAATTAATGATGCTCCTAATGAACTTATCACTTGGGAAGTTACAAGGGTTTTAGGAGCCCTGTGCCAGGAACTAAGAACAGAGACCAACAAACATGTTTCCCATTATCTCACAATCTCAGTGTGTTTTAAGGAGCTTGGTAAACTGATGCTAAAATTCATTTTGGAAGATCAAAAGACAAGAAGAGCCAAGACAATTCTAAAGAAGAAGAAGAAAAGGAGCTCACCATAAAAGTCACTATGACATATTAAATAGCTAATTAAAAACATCTATATGAGCACAGGGATAGAAAAACATCTTGTTCTCAGTTAACCCCACTTTAAGCATCCCACTTGCACCCACCACCTTCTATCTGTCCGGCTCACTCCCTCTAGTACCTCCAATGAAAACAATCGTTAAATCTGCTGGGCCCTAGAATTTGTTGATTTTTTCAACTTTTCACTGCCCCTCACCCATTCTTGAGTCCTTTCTTCTCTCTCTAACCCTAAAGATCCTTATTTCTCTCACTCTCCTTTTTAGTTTTTTTGAAAATAAACCCCCTTAGCTGAACCTCATCTCTTTTTAGATTGAACTCTTCACTTCCTGAAACCTACATCTGGGTCAGCCAATATGGGGACAGAAAGATGCACAGCCATGTGAACCGGTGGTATTACGTGGGCCTCTGGTGTGCGAATGAGTGCACATCGTTCATGCTCTCAATCTGCCCAGTTATATTTTCTTTTCTCTTTAAACCTCCAACACGTTCTCCTCCACCTACACTTGGCAAATAGCCATAACTCCTGGTGTTCTGAGAAAATTAAAGAATAAAAAGCCAGGGTTTTTTTCAAGTTATCTACATAGAAACAATAACTCAACTGAAAGCTGACATTTCAACAGGAGCTGCACAAATTAGAAGGCAATAGTGCAATATCCAAATATGAAGAGAAAAAGCATTTTTAACCTGCCCTACACCTGACTAAAACTTATTCAAGAATGAAGATAAAGACTCCAGAAAATCAAACCTGAGATTATTCACTCCTTAGAAACATCTACTAAAGGAATGTACTCCAGGTAAAAGGAAAATGATCCATAAAGATAGATCTAAGATGTAGGAAGGAATGGTTGGTAAACAAATTGGTAAACATTAAGTCTCTATTATTAGGAAAAATAATCATAACAACATCTAATGGAGTAAAATTAAAATAGAAATAAAATACTGGAAAACAATATAAGGTAGGATGGTGGAGAGATTAGAGTTAAAGTGTTCTAAGATTCTTGAATTGCATGGAAGAGGGTAGAAATAGTAACTTTAGACTTTAAGTATGCATGTTAGTATCTTAATAGTAATTATTAAAAGAAAAAGTAAAATTTTCAAAGAGTAAAGAAAAAATATTAGAAGTTTACTGATCCAAAGAGGACAAGAGAGAAAAAAGTGGCAACTTAGAAAAATTAGTTCACATTCAAAATAACAAATTAAGATGGTAAAAATAAACCAAATACATTAGTGATCATAATTGATGTTATTGACTAAATTAGCCCACTGAAAGAGAAAGTTGTCAGGCTGTTGCCACCTCTCTTCTATTTACAAAAGACACATTTCAGATATAAGGACACAGAAAAACTGAGAGTAAAATAATGTAAACCATTTGTTCCAAGTAAACATCAATCAGAAGAAAGGTGGAATAGCAATATTAAGATCAGATTATATAGGCTTTAAAACAAAGTATTATCAAGAATAAAGAGATAATGATAAGTCATTTACCTAACCAGGAAGTTATAGAAGCCTAAACTTATATGCACCTAAAAATAGGGTCCTAGAATATGTAAAGCAAAAAGTGTAGAAGAGCCCTGACCAGTGGCTCAGTTGGTTGGGCATCTTTCCAAAAAGCAAAGGGTCAACTGTTCAACTCCCAGTCAGGACACATGCCTGAGTTACAGGTTCAGTCCTTGGTCAGGGGGCATGTGGGAGGCAACTGATCGATGTTTCTCTCTCACATCAACGTTTCTCTCCCCCTCTTTCTCCCTCCTTTCCCCTCTCTCTAAAAATAAAAAATAAAATCTTTAATAAAAAATATGAAAGAAAAACAAGGAGAAATAAAGGTCTTTTTTTTTCTTTAAATCTTTATTGAATTTATTGAGGCAACATTGCTTAATAAAATCACACAGGTTTCAAGTGTACAATCCTATACATCATCTCTATATTGTACTGTGTGCTCACCACCTAAAGTCAAGTCTCCTTCCACCACCATTTATTCCCCCTTTACCCTCTTCTACCTGCACCCATTTCCCTTTCCTTCTGGTAATCACTATACTACTGTCTTTGTCTATGACTGTATTTGTATTTGCTTAATCCCTTGCCCTTTTTTACCCAGCCACCCCCCAACCAACCTCCCCCTTGCAGCTGTCAGTCTGTTCTATCTATGAGTCTGTTTCTATTTTTTTTGTTAGTTTATTTTGTTCATTGGATTCCACATATAAGTGAGATTGTATTTAAACACATCTCGCTCACTGATCAGTACACCATGCAGAAAAAAAAAACTCAAGTATATAAAACATACGAACAACCCAATTAACAAGCTTCATCTAATAGACATATATAGAACCCATTAAATACACATTTATCTCAAACACATGTGGAACATTTACAAAATTAACCACATCTCAGGCCCTAAAGCAATTTCCAATAAGTCTCAAAGCATCTGTATCATATGGATAATGTTCTCTGGCCATGATATAATTAAGTAGAAATGTTTTAAAAAAGGATAACTAAAATGTTTTGGAGATTTGAAAACACAATTCTCAATAATCTATTGTCTAAAAGGAATTACAGAAAAGAATTTAAAGTACTTAGAATTAAACAATAATGGGAATACTACATTCCAAACTGTGGGATGTATCTATTATGATGACACATGAGAACTAATTCTTTGGCTATAATTGCTTACCTTAGAAAAGAAAAAAATGTTGAAAATTAAGATGCTTAGTACCCATTTTTTAAAAGTTATAAGAAATAAAATAAACCCAATGCAGAAGAAAGAAAATAATTCAGCAAGGAGAGAAACCAATGATACTTTTAATAAACATGTAATAGAAAGGATAGTTCATCAAGAAAAGAACTCATTTAAGAATGAGAAAGTTGGCAAAACTGTGCATAAATCCAAGATTAGAATAATCATAAAAATTATATAGAATGTTATGTTAATAAAGTTGAAGGCTTAGATGAAATAGACATTTCCTAGAAGAATGTAACTTATCAAAATAGACTCAAGAAGTAGAAATAAGAAGAGTAAAGAAACTGAATCATCAGTTTAAAGACATCTAGTTATGGAAAAACACTATGTCTAGATAGTTTTAGATACAAGTTGTACAAATAGTCAAGAAATATTTAATTCTATATCACATAAACTCTAGCCAAAAATGGAAACAATGAAAATAATCCATAATTCTTCTTAAGAGATTATCATCATCTTGAAATGAAAGTCAGACATGGAGCCCTGGCTGGTGTAGATCAGTGTAGTGAGCATGGGCATGCAAACCAAAGGGTTGCTGGTTCGATTCCCAGTCAGTATACATGCCTGGGTTGTGGACAAGGTCCCCAGTAGGGGGCACATAAGAGGCAACCACACATTGATGTCTCTCTCCTTTTTTTCCTTCCCTTTCCCTCTCTCTAAAAATAAATAAATAATTTTTTTAAAAAAAAATCAGACATGGACCAAAAAAAAAAGAAAAGAAAATTACAGGTGAGTCTCCCTTATGAACATCAATACAAAAACCTAAAACACAAAGTTCAGCTTGACCTAATAATGCATTAATAATAAATATATCATGACCAAACTGTGAATGAAAAAATGGTTTAACCTCTTAAAAACAGAATGAGCTATAATTCCCTACATTAACAGTTTAAGGAGAAAACCCCATAAGATCACCACAATATGTCTTATTGAATGACTTTTTGGAATATTATATGCACTCATGAATTCTTAAATAAATAAGTAAAATCAGTTAAATAAAAAGAAATTTAATGGAACTGACAACCTAAGAATGGGAATCTCCCCAAAATCCATAGCAAACGTCATACTTTAAAAACAGAACGTTGGGAGACATTTTCTCAAAAATCAGAACCAACACAAGTAAGTCACCATCACTATTTTTGTTCAAGCTTGTAAAGAAAAAGAAATTAAAAGTACAAGAATGGAACAAACTGCACACTGTATGCAGAGGCCCTCAGGAGTGGAAGGAAAGAAACTGTCCTTATTAGCAACTATATGACAGTAGTACTGGTTTTCTATTGCTGTGTATTAAATTTTTCAAAAACTCAATATCTTAAAACAGCAAATCTTTATTACTTCAAACATTTTATGAGGGTCAGGGATCCAGAAGCAGCTTAGAGTGTGAGTCTCTCAAGCCGTAATGACTAAGATATCTGCTGAGGACAATCCATTTCCCTGATGGCTCCCTCGAATGGCTGTTGGCAGATGGCACCATTCCTCTCCACATGGACCTCTCCACAGCACTGCCCATGTGTTCTCATGACATGGCAGCTGGCTCCCCAAGAATGAGTCATCACAGAGAGAAAGAGACACAGAGACACACAGAGGGCAAAAGAGAACTCTGAGTCTTGTATAACCAAATCTCATAGTGACACACTCACTTCCACATTTTTTGGATTAGTAGTAAGTCTCTAAGTCCAGCACACACTCAAGGGAGGGAGATTAGCTTCCATCTCTTAAAGGGATAAGCATCAAAGAATTTGTGAACATTTTTAAAACCAGTACAATTATTAGGTAGAGAATCCAAAAGACTATACATGGATGCATAATTTATTATAAGTACTAGAAAAGTTTGGCAAGATTTCCAGAAAGAAAATCAATATATAAAAATCAATTGCATTTTTATGCAACAGTAATAGAGTTAGAAAATGTGATTTTGCTCTGACTTACTGCACCAAGGCCATCTATGTTATCAAAAATGGCTGGATTTCCTTCTTAGGGCTGAATAATAGTCCATTCTATATACCACATTTTTTATCGACTTCTATATTAACAGACACTTATGTTGTTTCCTTATCTTGGCTATTATACAAACTTCCAGGTTTCCAATGATTAAATCCTGGGGGCTTAATGTACAGCATGGTGCCTATAGTCACTAATATTGTATAACATAGTTGAAAATCGCGACTTCTGGCCAAGATGGAGGTGTAGGTAGACACACTCTGCCTCCTCGCACAACCAAAATTAAGGACAACAAAGATTTAGAAACAAGAAAACACTCAGAACTGACAGAAAATTGAACTGTATGGAAGTCCGACAACCATTCATCCAGACTGGTAAGAGGGGTGGAGTCGCAGCAGGAAAAAGTGAAGGTTGGCTGACCCAGGCACGCAGGCAGCAGCGGCTGGTAGATCCCAAGTGTGCAGGTGGCGGCTAGCAGACCCCAGGTGCACAGGCGGCGGTTAGCAGACCCTGGGCATGGGGTGGCAACAGGCAGACCCAGTGAGGCTGAGCAAGGTAGCTGGCTGACCAGGCTGTCCCACATTCCCATACAGATAATCCAGGCAAAAATGGGGAGCGAGACAGATCTCATAACCCAGGGCCCCAGTGCCAGGAAATAAAACCTAAAAACACCAACTGAAAACACTTGTGGGGGTTGAGGTGCCAGGAGAGACTCCCAGCCTCACAGGAGAGTTTGTTGGAGAGACCTACAGGGTCCTAGAACACAAGCCCACCCACACGGAAATCAGCACCAGAAGGAATCAATCTGCTTGGGGGAAGTGGCAGAAAGGACTGAAGTATGGGAGAGAGCAGAGCAAGTGCCATTGTTCCCTCTCAGACCCTGCTCCCACATACAACGTCACAACCCAGCGACTGGGCTGCCCCGCCCTAGGGAACACCTAAGGCCCTGCCCCTCACGACATAACAGCCATGACCAGACCAAAAAAAGAAGAAGAAGAAAAAAACCCAAAAATGGCTCAAATGGGAGAACCGATCAAAGCCCCAGAGCCAATTCATCTAAGCAACCAAAACATAGCCAACCTATCAGATGCACAGTTCAAAGCCCTGGTGATCAGGATGCTCACAGAATTGGTTGATTTGGCTCGCAAATTAGATGAACAAATGGAGGCTACAATAAGTGAAATGAAGAAAAATGCACAGGAAACCAATAGTGATGGGAGGAAAACTGGGACTCAAATCAATGGAGTGGACCAGAAGGAAGAAAGAAATATCCAATCAGAAAAAAATGAAGAAACAAGAATTCAAAACAATGAGGAGAGGCTTAGGAACCTCCAGGACATCTTTAAATGCCCCAACATCTGAATTATAGGGGTACCAGAAGGGGAAGAGGAAGAGCAACCAGTGGAAAACTTATTTGAACAAATAATAAAGGAGAATTTCCCCAATCTGGCAAAGAAAATAGACTTCCAGGAAGTCCAGGAAGCTCAGAGAGTCCCAAAGAAGTTCAACCCAAGGAGAAACACACCAAGGCACATCATAATTACATTAGCCAAGATTAAATTGAAGGAAAGAATTCTAGAAGCAACAAGGGATAAGGGCACAGTCACCTATAAAGGAGTACCCATCAGACTGTCAACTGATTTCTCAAAAGAGACCTTACAGGCAAGAAGGGGCTGGAAAGAAGTATTCCAAGCCATGAAAGTCAAGGACCTACATCCAAGATTCCTCTATCTAGGGAAGCTGTCATTTAGAATGGAAGGGAAGATAAAGCACTTCTCAGGTAAGGTCAAGTTAAAGGAGTTCATCATCACCAAGCCCTTATTATATGAAATGTTAAAGGGACTTATCTAAGAAAAAGAAGACAAAAAATAGGACAGTAAAAAGATAGCAAACTCACAGGTATTAACAACCACACCTAAAACAAAAGCAAACAACTAGAACAGGAACAGAAACACAGAAATGGAGATCTCATGGAGGGTTAGCAACAGGGGAGTGGGAGGAGGAGAGAGGGGGAAAAGGTACAGAGAACAAGCAGCACAGACGGTGGGTAGAAAATAGACAGGGGGAGGGCAAGAATAGTGTGGGAAATGTAGAAGCTAAAGAACTTATGACACATGGACAAGAACTAAAGAGGGGGAATGTGGGTGGGAGGGGGTGTGCAGGGTGGAGGGGAATGATGGGGAGAAATGGGACAACTGTAATAGCATAATCAATAAAGTATATTTTTAAAAAAACAAAAAAGAAAGAAAATTGCTAATACAGGGATCTTAAAGGTTCCCATCACAAAGAAGAAATGGTAACTGTGTGACATACCAGGGGTGTTAGCCATGATTGTGGTCATTTCCCAATATAGAAGTGTATAAAAATCCACACAGTGTACACCTTAAACTTATACAGTATTATATGTAAATTACATTTCAATAAATCTGGAAGAAGTAAAAACAAAGAAAATCTGATTTTTAATAAGATATATTATTAATTGCTAGGAAGACTCAATTTTTTTAATGTAAATAGTCTTCAAATTAATCTATAAGTTTTCACTATACTTGATACTCATTCTTAAATTTTCAAAGAGGAGAAAAGTCCCAAAAATAATGAAGAAATATTTGAAGACAAATAGAGAAACTTGTCTTACCAAATGTAAAGGCTTATTTTAAAGCAATATAAATCTCAAAGGTGTGTACGACACAAATATAGATAAACTGACAAATGGTTTAAAATGAAGAGCCCAGAAATGGACCCCTACACATACAAAAACTTAATATTTGACAGAAATGGACTTGCAGATCAACAGGGAAAGGAAAGCTAGTTAATAATTTCTGGGGTAACTAGTTGTCCATATTTTTAAGCATACTAGATTTCTACCTTTTACAAAAATAAAAAATGAATTTCAGCTGAATTAAGAAAAAACATGAAACCCCAAACTTCTTAAATATTAGAATAAAAACTAGAAGAATGTCTTTATGACCTGGAAATAGAAAAAGCATCTTTTAAAAAAGACATGCAAAAGCACAATGTGGATAATAAAAGATTGACACATTTACTGCATGAAATTTTTTAATTCATCTGTGATGAAAGTCAATATAAAAAATAACAAATCAGGAGCTGCAACCTAGGAAAAGTTATTTTCCACACCAACAAAGGTGTTATGTACCCAGAATATATACAATGCTTCAACCAAAAAAGAGAAGCAACCTAATTGAAAAATAAGCAAAAGATATTAATAGGCAGTTCATGGAGGAAAAAATGAATGCACAATAAACATACAGAAGTATCCTCTGAGTCATTGATAATCAGAGAAACTCAAAATAAAATAAAAATGAGTTACCATTTCACATTCATCAAATTGGTAAAAATGTGAACCTAACATTCTAAATGTTGGAGAGGATGCAGAAAACAAATTCTTATACACTGGGGCTCAGAATATACATTGACACACCTATTTTTGGAAAACCATTTGGCAAAACCTAGTATAACAAATACTACTTCTACCCTACTCTGTGGTTGTGTAATCATGGAGGTTTAGGGAGACAAAGCCATGCAAAGGATTCCCACATTTCTGGATCTTAGGGAAAGCGTGGAGGAAGGACAGTGATTTCAGTGTGAGACAGGTTGAGTTTCAAAGAGCAGTAACATCCAGGAGAAGATGCCAATGGTTGGATAGATATGTGTCTGTAACTAAGGGAAGATGTCTGTACCATGGATATGGATTTGTGAGTCTTTATAGTGCACAGACTAAAGGGAGAGTACAGTGGAGGCCCATGAGCCATGAATGTCTCAGGAAGTTTGCTTCTTATGTGCAGCACTTTTAGCTAGGCAGGCATTGAACTAAGTCACTCTTCAAGCAGCAGCCCCCTCCCACCTGTCTCTCTCACCCCTGCTTTAAACAATCTGGCTTCATCTATTTGGGATTGACCTGGAAGCTCTGATGTGGGTGATACAGGGAACCTTGGGCCAACTTGGACCACCAGGGGGCCCCAAGTGCTCAGATTTGAAAATTTAATTTTATAATACCTCCATAACCCATGAAAATAGATTATAATATATATTAGTTTATTTTTCTATGCTTACTCAAAAGATCAGGCATTGGACTCAATAATATATCACATTTTTTTAAGTGAATGTTATAAACTTTTGCAAATAGTCTCTTATGAGATCTATATATTACAGGACCAATACAGGATTAAATCAGTAATTAGCAAAGAAGAGAAAACTAAATCTTGTTCTTACTTGATATCATTCTTGCTAAAGTTTTGGCCTCTGCTTGGTACATAACTAAGAAAGGGGCAGAAAAGAGAACTTGATTTGCAGTCAGGGTTAAAATTTTAGTGAATGGGACTACACTCTCAGAGTATATATCCAAGAAGTTCACACAAAAATTAATAAAAAACATGAAGATTCTGGACATAATCATTAAATTTTAAAAGCCACTGTGAACTTTTTGGCAAATTCTAGAATTGTAGGAATAGTGCATGAAGAACAAAAGGTAATAAGATGATACTTTAGGACTAACAAAGATAACAATACCAGAATTGATTTTTTTCATGTGGGCAGTAGGATCCATAGAGGGTATTCTATTCAAAACCATTGCACATATCTCCTATCGTTTTCCTAGTCTCAAAACCTTGTAAATGAACTTCCCCTTTGGACTACCTATGTTAGTTTTCCCCTTTTAGGGTCAGCTGAAAACAAAAGTAAAACCCCAACTACCTGCTTTCAAAACAAGAGAAGATTCAGGATTTCATTCAAAAGAAAACTTCTTTAATAGGAACATGTCAGTCTTGAGTAAGGTCCTAGTTTCTTGACCAGGCCCAGTTCAGGCCTCCCCAGTTCCCCATTTTCTGCCCCTGGTGCATCTCTAGTTTTCCTATATGTGGGATCAGAAAAAAAAAAAAAAAAAAAAAGAGGAATCAGACTACCATTCACCTGGTGAGTGACAGATGCAGCTGGAAAATTTCAATCTGTTTCTGGAGTGAGTCAATTATGTGGATTTCATGAAGTTCTGAAAACAAAAGTTTTGTTATAACCCATTTGATGGCAAAATCTGAGCTCAGCTGATGTAGAACTAATAATAGTCCTCATCTGGTTCACTTAGAGTGAATAGTCATGTTTCTCTAAAAAATAGTCATGTAATGGCTTACAGATTGCTGCTCCAGTATTAGAAACTATGCAGCATATTCACCACAATAGCTTTCAACAATGCAATGTTTTTGGATGAGAGGCATTATGAGGCATTATCTAGGTGCAAACAACAGAAAAATAAATCATGATGTTGTCCCAAGCCTCAGATAATTGATACAAACACAGACCGAACTGCATATATGGAAACCTTATCGGACAGGCACTTAAATTCCCTGGGACTACAAAAGAAGGAACAATTACTTCCTGAATGAGGTGAAGGGGAAAGTCACAGGAAGGTGGTATTGAAACAGGAGTGGTTTACCAGGTTGAGACCCTCCAGCTCATGCAGAGGCCTTATTTTAGTAGATACCAATTGGGTAGGAGGTATTATAAAGGGTGGTAGAGATAGACTTGGAAAGGAAGCCCCAGGTTCTTGAGGGCTCAAGTGTGGCCTCACTTGTAATGAATAAAATGCAGCAGATTCTGATGGAATAACTTCTGAGACTCAGTCATAAAACACCACTGTGGTCTCGGTCTCTCTCTCTCTCTCTCTCTCTCTCTCTCTCTCTCTCTCTCTCTCTCTCTCTCTCACACACACACACACATTCACCCTGAGGTAAGCCAGCTGCCACATTGTAATGATACTTATGGAGCCCTATGGAGATGCCCATGTGGTAAGAAACTGAGGCTTCAGCCAACAGCCATGTGTTGAGTTATTTGGGGAGTCGATGATCTTCCAGCCCCTGTCAAGATCACTGCATCCCCAGCTGACACCTTGACTACAATCCCATGAGAGAACCTGAGCCAAAACCACCCAGCTAAGGTATTCCCAAATCCTGACCCACAGGTGCTGTGAGATAATAAACACTTGCTATTTTAAGCCACTAAGTTTGGGGATAATTAGTTCAT
This sequence comes from Anoura caudifer, assembly GCA_004027475.1. Lineage (NCBI taxonomy): Eukaryota > Metazoa > Chordata > Mammalia > Chiroptera > Phyllostomidae > Anoura > Anoura caudifer. The sequence continues at coordinate 4,586 of PVKU01015887.1, read as the reverse complement.
AGTAATAGATAACTAATATTTAGCTAAGCACTTTGCATATTTTAACTCATGATAATCCTTTAACAGAGTATGTCATTTTACCCTCACTTTACAGATTGGGAAACTAAGGCACAGAGAAGCTAATTAAATTGTCTATGGTCACATAGCTAATTTGCAGGAGAATGAGGATTCCAACCCAGGTAATCAGTATTAAGTGTCTTGCTCTCTCTACCATTACACTGTTCTATCTCAAATCAGTTAGAACACACCTTTGGGAGCATCATGAGATACAGTTCCAGGAAGCCCCTGAGGAAATGCCTTTCTTTTATTCTGGCTGTTTAGGAGGGTCACCTAGGGAACTTTTACCAATGCCCGTGCCCCACCCAAGATCAACTGAGGCACAACCAATGAAGTGCAACCCAAGCATTGGTAGTTTCTAAAGCCCTCCAAGTGATTCCAACACGCAGCCAGGGTCATGAACCGCTGACATAGCACTGTCACTTCAAGTGTGGGCCTAGGATCTTGTGAGAAGCCAAATTTGTATTTCAACAAGATTTCCCAGGTACCTTGTAGAACATTAAAGTTTGAGGAGCACTGCTCTAATCCTTTCCCCAGGCCACACCTGGTGACAGTCAGCAGCTGAACATCAAACAGACTGGCACATATGGTTTGCTACAGGAACTGAAATTGGGTGCACCAAGAAAAACTAAGCTTAGTGTTTCATAAAGTGGTTCTTCAAAATACCAAAAAGACAAGAGGAATGAAAACTTGAAGAGACAGGTGGGAAAAGCAAGAGAGAATAAATAGCTTCTCTTGATGTCAAAGAGAAATAAAGAACTCTAGGGGGTGATCAGTAAAAATTAGGGTGTCAGAGAAGGACCTGCCTTAAAAGACAAAAATCAAATGAGACACCAAAATTGCCTCTCATTGGTTTGAGACCAGGGGTAACACTATCCTCACAGCATGGCTTTGGAGGTTTTGTGAAAGGAATATGAAAAATACTTTATTCTAGCCTTATCCACTTACAGTAAATAACATACAGCAAAAGTTAACAATTTAAAAAGAGAGGAACAAAATTTCTTACTTTTTCCCTATTCAGTTATCAGCAGTACAATTACAGCTAATCCTCAGTTATGGGTGATCAGCTTTATGATGATACCCACAGACTCTAAATTTTATCACTGCTGGCTGTTATTTAAAAAGCAATCACATAAAGCATTTCCTTCATCTTCTACAAAGTTTCCAGAGAGGTGGGCAGATGAGAAAATGAAAGGCTAGGGAGACTACTTTGAGGCATCCTCCTGCCTCAAGACAGGACACAAGGAGGCACTCCCCCTGTGGATGTTTAGATAATAGAAGTTTCTCCTACATATCCAAAAGGAGGCAGAACTCAAAGGGCAAATAAGAAATTACCTGCTGCACAGATGGCAGTCTAACAGGGGCTGTCAAATGATGGCACATATTGCATCACCTGGAGGGCATAAGGCCCCTCCCCAGAATTTCCAGTTTAGTAGGTTGGGCCAGGGCCAGAGAATTCACCTTTCCGCCCTGTCCCCAGCCCATGCTGATGCTGCGGGTCCCAGGGACACACTTTGAGAACCCCTGCAGTATAATCACATTGTAACACTGTGGCCTGGTATAAAGGAGCTGGAACTCTGAACCAGTGTCATGGTTTAAATCCCTATTCTGCTTTTTCCAAAATGAGTGACCTCAGGCAAGTTACTTAAACCCCCTCTGCCTCCATTTCTTTATTTGTAAACTGAAGATAATAACAGGAAAATCCCTTGTGTTGTCATAATGATTAAAAATGTTAATTCATATAAAGAGTACAGAATAGTACTTAGCAAATTGGAAAAGTTAATAGTGTCAATGCATATTGCAGACAAATTATTTTTGTACTAGCTTTACTCAGCGTAATGCTTACTTTACTATCAGAGCTAAAAAATAATAACTTGTTTTGTTTACTCATTTATTCATTTATTTTACTGCAAAAAACAATTATCAGTCTTGTTCTCAAATAGTACATGTGAAACAGTGATCCATCAAGTTAGAGAATAATATGATTTTCTGTGACTTAGAACTAATTCCAGAAAATATTAGCGGATTTTGTCATGAGTCTATAGCTACAACAGATTCAGAAGGACATGCAGTTCTTTAAAAAAAAAAAAAAAAAAACTACAATTATTGAAGAAGAGTTTAGCAGCCCACACTATGGCATAAAAGGAAGAATTAGCTGATGGAAAAGGCAAGTGGGACAGTCAAGATGGATTGTTTAGGAGCCAGAAGTAGATGGAACCCAGGGAGAAGGTGTAGGCCATCAGCCACAAGGAGGACAGGACCAAGATGGCTGCCACCTCCTTGAGCCCTGGAAAAGGACACCAGCAAAAGTTCCCTGTTAAGAACACTGGACCTAGAATGAGCTAAGGAGGAATCAGTTAATAGATTTTGGAAAGAAACAGCTAAAAAGATGAACCAGAAAAAGCAAGCCCAGAGCTCAAGGAGGAGGAAGAGGAGGCAGGTAAATGTGGGGGATCAGGCATTACCTGAAGGTTCCTGTCCAGACTCAAGAGTTTCACTCCATCTGCAAGTTTTAAAAATGCAGTACTTTCTCCTTAACCTAACATGAAAATATCACGTATTGAACCAGAGGATTATAGTCCTCTATAATCCAGCCCAGAGCTCTTAAACTTGATCTACTACTTCCTCTCAACCATTTTTTTTTTTTTTTTTTGGTCCCAGTTAAACCCACTGCTAACAATTTTCCCAAAACATAATCTGATGCTGCAGCAGCCAAGCCTGTGCTAACATTACTCCTTGGACTTGAAACAAGCTCCTCTTAACTTAGTATTTCCCACCCTCTCCACCAAATCAAAATCCAACTTCCCTGCTTTCCAAGGTAAAATTATGTTCTCTTTTCTCCATGCTCCTGTTGATTCTTTTTAGCCATTCTACAAACAAACATCCTGTCTCACAGTTTAGTGAGTGGGTGTTTGCCTGCCTCCTTTCCTCTATCCTGGGACTCTCTGTACCTAACCAGCACTCTGAACATAGGAAATGATCATAGTAGTTACTGCAGGGTTCTTCTCTGCACTCACCATTCTCCTACAGGTCTAGGCTTCCTACTATAAGCACCTGTGAATTTGCCCCACAAGCTGTTTCTGGTGCTAGATTATGCTAGCCCCTGCAGGGAAAAAACTACAACTATAGCACAAATGCCCCTGGGAGCAGTTCTGAACCAATTATGCCCATGAATTGGTAGACTAATACCCTTAGCATCTCTGGCACTTGGGTAGAACAACTCTGTAGACCTCTGTAAACCTCTCTCCCAGAGGTCCCCAGAAGGTTTGAGCACAGGTGTCTTGAACAATAACATGCACATTAATATGTTCGATATTGGCTTCCTACCCCTCTCATTCTCACTTCCCTACTCCCCTGTTGGTGTTCCCTAGAACCACTTTTAAACAAATACCTGTTCTTGGAGCCTACATATGGGGGAATCAATCTAAAACAATGTTCAGACTTCCGGCCAAGATGGAGGCGTAGGCAGACACACTGTGCCTCTTCTCACAACCAAAATTAAGGACAACAAAGATTTAGAAACAAGAAAACAACCAGAACTCAGAAAATCAAACTGTTTGGAAGTCCAACAACGATTCATCCAGACCGGTAAGAGGGGCGGAGTCGCGGCAGGAAAAAGTGGAGGTGAGGACCGGGCACGCAGGCAGCAGCGGCTGGCAGCCCCCAGGTGCACAGGCAGCAGCTAGCAGATCCTGGGCACGGGGTGGCAACTGCACAGAACCAGTGAGGCCGCACAAGGCAGCTGGCTGACCAGGTGGTCCCACATTCACGTGCAGATAATCCAGGCAAAGGGGAAGCGGTGAAAGGAACTGGAATCCGAGAGTGAGCAAAGCAAGTGCCATTGTCTCCTCTCAGACCCCACCCCCACATACAGCGTCACTACCCAGCGACTGGGCTGTCCCACCCTGGGGAACACCTGAGGCTCCACCCCTCACTACGTAACAGCCGCGACTAGACAAAAAAAAAAAAAATGAAAATGGCTCAAACCGGAGAACAAATCAAAGCACCAGAGCCAATTTATCTAAGCGATGAAGAGATTGTCAACCTATTAGATGCACAATTCAAAACCCTGGTGATCAGGATGCTTACAGAATTGGTTGATTTTGCTCACAAATTAGATGAACAAATGAAGGCTACAATAAGTGAAATGAAGAAAGATGCATGGGGAACCAACAGAGATGGGAGGAAGACTGGGACTCAAATCAATGGAGTGGACCAGAAGGAAGAAAGAAACAACCAAACAAAAAACAAGGAAGAAACAAGAATTCAAAAAAATGAGGAGAGGCTTAGGAACCTTCAGGACATCTTTAAACATCCCAACATCCGAATGATAGGGGTACCAGAAGGGGAAGAAGAAGAGCAACCAGTGGAAAACTTATTTGAACAAATAATAAAGGAGAACTTCCCCAATCTGGCAAAGGAAATAGTCTTCCAGGAAGTCCAGGAAGCTCAGAGAGTCCCAAAGAAGTTGGACCTGAGGAGGAACACACCAAGGCACATTATAATTACATTAGCCAAGATTCAAATGA
>PVKU01015886.1:0-16578 GCA_004027475.1 Anoura caudifer | reverse complement strand
GATGAAAGGGGCGAGTGGGATTAGGGAGACTGAGGGAGGGAGCCTGTAACAGAGTGTCCTGGAGAGTCACAAAAGCCCTCTGCACCCCTTTGGGGGAGGTGAGAGGACCTGCCGGGGTTTCTTTGGCAGCCTCATACAAGGGCTTGGCTAATAGGGCGAAATTGGGGACCCAGTGTCTGAAAAAACCGACCAGACCTAGAAAGGATAGAATTTGATCACCCATGGTGGAGGGCTGTAGACTGCGGATTAGTTGAGTACGATCTGCCGTGAGACTCCGCAAAGTTGGAGTCATGGAGAGGCCTAGGTAAACTACTTGTTGGCTTGAGAGTTGAGCCTTGTTGGGGAATACTCGGTATCCCCTGTCTGCCAAGAAATTGAGGAGGAGGGCAGTCTGTTGCTTGGAGTCCTGTAGGGATGGGCTGCATAGAAGTAGGTCATCCACGTACAGGAGGACCGTGCTGGGAGTTAAGTCACTGGAAGCGAGATCTTGGGCTAAAGCCTGGCCAAATAAGTGGGGATTGTCTCGAAGTCCCTGAGGTAGGACTGTCCAGGTGAGTTGCTGGGACAGGGAGGTATTGGGATCTGTCCAAGTGAAAGCGAAGAGAAACTGGGACTCTGCGTGGAGCGGGATAGTAAAGAAGGCATCTTTTAGATCTAATACTGAGAAATGGGTGGTATTAGGAAGGATATTGGAGAGGAGCATATATGGTTTGGGGACAACAGGTGTATCGGAATGACTGCTGCATTGATAAGTCTAAGGTCTTGAACTAGTCAATACCCCCCAGATGGCTTCTTTACTGGGAGAATGGGGGTATTGCATGGGGAGTTGGTGGGGATTAGGAGTTTTTGACTGAGGAGGTGAGGGATGATGGGTTGTAAGCCTTTAAGATTTGCATGTGAGATGGGGAATTGGAGTCTAGAGGGGAAAGTATCAGGCTGCCTGAGATTAATGACGACTGGAGAGTGATGGAAAGCTATGACTGCAGTAGATGTGTTCCATACCTGAGGATTCACAATGGAGAGGGAGATGGGAGGGCTAGGGGGAAGCATTGGATCTTCTAACAGGGGAAGGATAAGGGGGGAGGAGGGAGCTGGGGTTTGCGTGCTTTGGAGAGTAGCTCCTAATTGCTGGAGTATATCTCACCCTAGAAGTGGAACAGGACAAGAGGGTATTACAAGGAAGGAGTGAGAAAAGGGGAGGCCATCCAAGCTATAGTTTAGGGGAGGAGTCCATAAGGGGTGTGATGGGGTCCTGTCAACTCCCATGACCAAGATTTGGGAAGGAGTAAGAGAACCTGAAAATGATGGTAGGACAGAGTAGGTAGCCCCCGTGTCCAAGAAGGAGATGGACTTACCCACTACCTGCAGTGTTACCCTAGGCTCGGCGAGGGTGATGGGAGTCTTTGAGTCCGGGCCTCATCAGTCGTCCAGAAGTCCATGAAGCTCTGCTGTGGCCGGAGAGGAGTCCTCGCCCTGGGCAGCTGGTCCCCCATGTGGAGGCACCAGGGACACACCCTTAAAGGGACACACATCTCTCCAATGGCCAAGCTGCCGGCACTCAGGGCAGGGCTTTGTCGGTGGCCGTGGCTGCGGGCATTGGCGAGCCCAGTGCCCATCCCTACCGCATTTGAAGCAGGCTCCGGGTGGAGTTTTTCTGGGCCCAGACTTAAGCTTAGTCTCAGCACTGATGTTTTCTGCCAGCCACAGGGCTGCTACAATAGCCTGGGTCTGCAAAGCTACCTTCTGCTATAGGCGCGCCTGACAAGTGGCCTCAGCCTCTGCCTCCTGGTTATTGAAGACTAAATGCTGTGTTTACCAGATCTCAGATGGGAGTTTGTGGCCCATCTTCAGCCTTTTTGAGTTTCCTCCTTATGTCTGGAGCTGACTGGGAAAAAAAATGGGTGGCCAAAACAGTAGCTCCAGCATTGGAGGATGGGTCTAGGTGGGTATGGAGTACCATTGCCTCCATTAATCTATTAAGAAACAGAGCTGGATTTTCCCCGGGGCCCTGAGTAACTTCTTATAGCTTATCATACCGCTTTCTGGGCCGATTGATGAATACTTGCTATTAAGCACTCAACCATCTGATCTTGGCGCCTCCGACCCGCCTGCACGACTTGATAGTCCCAGTCTGGCTCTGTCTCAGGCACTGCTTCCGCCCCTACTGGCACACGAGGGTTGGTAGCAAGGACCTGATCTGCATGAGTCCAGGCTGTGGTTTGGACGCGATCTCGTTCATCTGGGGTCATGGTGGAGGTTATTATAATATGTAAATCATGCCAGGTAAGGTCATAGGCCTGAACCAGGTATTGGAATTCTTTGATAAAGTTAGTGGGATTAGTGGAGAAGGAGCGTAGACGTTTCTCAATAGAGGAAAGGTCAGTCATGGAAAAAGGAACGTGGACCCAAACGACACCCTCTGCCCCTGCCACCTCTCGAAGAGGGCATATGAGGGATTCTAGATTCAGACGAGATCGAGTGTGTGAGCTGACAGGAGAGGAAAGGGGTTCGGGTGGGGGATCGGCTCCCTGTTGTTCAGGAAGAGCAGAGCTCGGGGCGTTCGATGGAGGAGGAGGATATGGAGGGGGAGGGGGAGAGGACAGATCTTCAGGGGGGTCGGAGAAAGAGGAGAGTTCAGGAGCAGAAGGCTTAGGAGATGTGGGCTTAGGAGGGCACGGAGCTCCAGGATCACTTCTAGCCAGGAGAACCTGGGCCGTGGAACACTGAGCACAGAGTTCGGGACGGGAGCGCAAGGCCCAGAATCCCTGGATGTAGGGAACCTCAGACCATTTGCCAGTCCGTCTACAGAAATTGTCTAAGTCAGTAAGGGTAGCGAAATTGAAAGTGACGTCAGGAGGCCAGGTCTCGAGATTGTCGAACTGATTTTGCTTCAGACCAGGGTCAATTTTGTCCAGATTTTTTAGTAGGTACCCTAGAGGCGATTTAGGATCTGGTTTGGACTCCTGTCCTCCCATTTCTGACCCCGTGGTAATCAGTAAACGGAGAATCGGCGTCCCTCAACCCAATTTACTGATTCAGCAGGCAAATTAGGGTTTAGGCCCAGGGACGTCTCCACCGGTACCTGAAACCCCCAGTGGAAGGAGAGCAGTCTCCCCTGGAGAGCAGTCTCTCCTAGAAGGGTCACCCCAATGCAGCTGCGATTTGCAGACGGGGGCCCGGAATCAGTGTCCGGGGGTCAGAAGCTGGAGGCTGTGACACTTATCCTGATTCTTCGGTCCAGGCCGGTGAAACAGCCTTGAGGTCTCCTCGGGGAATGGACAGAGAGGAGTGGTCTCAGTAGACAACAACTCCTCCGGGTTTCAGCACCAAATGTAAGGTCATTAGTATTCCGCCGAGGAAATAATGCCAATCAGCCACAGATTGGGGCAATACAGAGCTTTATTGGGGGCTGCGCACCCGGGCGAGGTTCTCTAGTCCACAGGTTGGGGGCTGAGGAAGTCGCGCCTGAGCCTAAGAGGGGAAAGAATTTTATACATGTGGTTGATGTATCATTGGTCAGTCATCTTTAGGCTCGAGTTGCCATGGTTTTTCCCCTGTGGCTGCAGTCATCTTCATCTGACGTCAGCCAGTTTTTCGCAGGCTTCAGCCCCTGGTGGCCATCTTATCTCACCACTCCTGACCTAACAGTGGGGAGAAGGAGAGGGACAGAAACATCGATGTACAAGAGAAACATTAATTGGTTGCTTCTCTCATGCCCCCAACTGGGGACCTGGCCCACAACCCAGGCATGTGCCCTGACCAAGAATTGAACTGGCAACCTTTTCTTCTGCAGGCCAGCACTCAATCCCCTGAGCCACACAAGGCTATTCTTTTAAAAATTTAATTAAATTTATTGGAGTGATAATGCTGAATAAGATTATATAAGTTTCAAGTGTACAATTTTATAAAAACATCATCTGTAGATTGCATTGTGCATCCATAAAGACTACTCTTGGATACCAGCAGGCCTATGGGTCCCAAGGTCAAGAAGCTTTCCCTTAATCAGCATATCTAGTACATTAGCCACTAGCCTTATGTGACTGTTTTTTTAGTCCTCACCTGAGGATATGTTCATTGATTCTAGAGAGAGGGGATGGGAGTGAGAAAGAGAGAGAGAAAGGGGTGGGGGAGAGCGATCAGTTGCCTCCTGTAGATACTTTGACCACGGGAACCTGCAACCTAGCTGTGTACCCTGACTGGAGATCAAACCCGAAACTTTTTGGTTTGCACAGAATGATGTTCCAACCAATTTAGCCACCTGGCCAGGCCCTCATGTGGATTATTTAAACTGAAATTTAAATTAAGATTCTAGAAAGTTGAAAACTAGGTTTCTTGGTCACACTGGCCACATTTCAGGTACTTAACGGCCATATGTAGCTAGTGGCTGCTGCTGTACAACACAACACAGATTGAGAAGCTATCTATGAACCTAGAAAGTCCTATTGGACAACATTTCCCTCAGTGTTCTATAGCAACTCTCTCCGCTCTAACTCTAAGGATCATTTCAGTTGGAAACATTTTCTCTAACTGGCATGCCTTTGTGTAGTGTGAATCAACTGAGTCTTCCAAATTGTGTTAGAGAGTCTCTGCTAGAGCAGAGAAAGGCTCAGGACATGAACACAGAAGTGATTGTTCTAGATCACCAAGTGGAAGGACTACAAATACACCCCTGCCCAGCTGTCCCCTGGAGAAATTTCACACAGACACACTCTGATCCTTGAAATTATCATTATAATCACTCACACTTACATATAACACTTTATAATTTGGAAACCTGTTGATTTGAAACTGTGTTTAGAGATAGAGTTGTTATTGTAACCAGTGGTTATGCATGGAAGTTCCAGACAGGCCTGCAGGTTAAGAAAATACAGAATTAAGCCATCTGGGTTTGCTAATTGTCACTCTTCCAAGTTAGGCTCCTACCTTCTGGTTCCTTCCTGGAATGAGGGACATGGAGTTCTCTCTCCCGGTCCCTGCTTAGAGGAGAAAGGTAGAATCTTATGGTCATGGTCATTTTTAATAGAAGGAGGCTCAGGTATGTAGACTATTGAATGAAGGCAAACAAACTCTTTGATAAATTTGGCATTTCTCATAGCTTAATTTCAGTAAGAGCAAGGGGTAGAAGGAACAAAGTGAGGTATGGAGGAGAGACATGACCTGCTCTAGTGTAGCCACATTTTGTGATCAAGACCCTGGGGCTAAGAACGGTTCAATATTATACCTAAGACTTTTCAGCGGGCTTCTAAGTAATGTGAATGTTTTTAGTGCTCTGAATCCTGTCCTCATGCTTGTATATGTTTGTTCTCTCTCATCTCTTTCTATCATCTGTCTGTTGTCTATCTATCTATATCATCATCTGTCTATCTGTCTGTCTGTCAATCTATCACCAATGTACAGATCTTCAGGAGTGGAGTTACTAGTAGGTGTTGACCAAGACTGCCTTATCATTCTCCTCAACGTGGCTAAAAGTCAGACAAGTTTCTTCCTGAGTGTAGGCCCCTGATGTCCCTTTTTCTTAGAGCAGACTTTGGAAAACTTGCAGTTGTATTGTGATTATTCTAAACCCAGAAATCTTCCTCAGCTATCTGGAAGCCATCACTTTGAAATGTAATCACAGAAGGAGTTCACACTGGTCTCTCGAAGTCTCTGTGGAAGGGTAGAAGCCTAACTTGGAAAAGTGATAATTAGCCAACTCAGGTGGCCCCGTTGCATGAACCAAGCTCCCCCCAGTGTCTTCCAAAACTTTCCATTAGCTCACCCCTGAGTTTAAAAATTTGCCTGCTTTTTGTTTCAGCAGAGTTGAGTTCAATCTCTCTTTCCCATTGCAGTAGTCAAAGTTTTCCTTGATGTTTTTAACATGTATCCAGTGAAGTTTTCCTTTAACAGTGTAGATATTTTTAACTTGATTAAGTGGTGCCAGATGGTTACATGGAATGGCTACACTGGTCTGTATTTCTCTATATATATCTGTTAGCAGTGTTCCTACATCCTCACATTTCTACCAGCCATCAGAATTATTTAAATTTGTAATGTTTGTGTGTTAACAGGGTTAGGTAATATCTCATTGTTTTTTAAATTTGCATTTCTCAAACTACCAATAATTCCAAGCATTTTAAAAAATATATTGGATAGCTTTTGGATTTCCTCCTCTGTAAATTGTTTGTTTGTAGTCTTTTTTTCCTTTTTTTTTGCTATTGTCATTGCTGTTTTTTTTCTTGTTGCTTTATAGGAATTCCTTTCACATTCAGTCAAGGCATTGTAAATTTTAGACTTTTCAAATAACCTTTCCCGTGCTTTCAACCACTAATGAACTGTGTTCATGTTGACGCTTGTCAAACAGAAATCCACATTTGAAAAACTATTTTGAACTTCAAACTTGTAGAAAAGTTGCATAAGTGATGCATAAGAACTCCAATATATTGAGTGAATATACTGAGATTCACTATTTTTAACATTTTTCTCTATATATGTTTACACATATATTACATACATACACATATGTATATATGTTTACATATATTACACACATGCATATACATATGTATGTATATATGTGAATTTTTTATGTTTTTAAGAACCATTTGCAGCCCTGGCTGGTGTGGCTCAGTGGATTGAGCCTGCAAACCAAAGGGTCCCCAGTTTGAGTTCTAGTCAGGGCACGTGACTGGGTAGTGGGCCAGGTCCCCAGTAGGGGGTGAGTGAGAGGCAACCACAATTGATGCTTCTTTCCCTCTCTTTCTCCCTCCCTTCCCCTCTCTCTAAAAATAAATAAATAAAATCTTTAAAAAAAACTAAAAAAAGAAAAGAACCATTTGCAAGTAGTTGGAGACCTATTCTTTCCTCCAGTAGAGAATTTATATGTCTTTACTCCTGGTTATTTCAGTGTGTGTTTTTTTAAGAGCAGGAACAAGTTTTAATACAAGTACAAGCAATGAATCAGTCAATTTAACATTGATTTAATATTATTTCTAACCCACTCTCCAAGTTCAAATTTTGCCAGTTGTCTTGATATTGAATTTTAGAAAATTCTCTCCCTCCAGTCTAGAATTCTACCTGTCACATCTATTTTATTTCCTTTCTCTCTTTCTGTCCCTTAGGATTCTTTATATTTTATGCCCATAACAGTTTAATTTATAGACTCTTCCTCAGTTTGTGTGTGTGATGTTTTTTCATGATTATGAATTTTTTGCAGAAAAGCCACAAAGGTAACTTTGCCTTCTCAGGGCCTCAGGTCAGGAGGTGCTTATCAATTTACCATTTCTAAAGGTGTTAACTTTGGTCACTTAAGATGAGTCTGCCAATGACCTTCCCCCTGCCAACCCCTCCATTGTAATTAACTATTTTTACTTTGACATGTTGTAACTATGGAAATATAAATATATCTGCATTTTGTATTTGTTGCTTATCAATATATGCTGAACTCAGTTCCTATTAGCTCATAGAGTTATTTTTCTTTATTACAAAGCATTGTGTGTATATCATAATTTATTCTACCAATATTCTATGTATAGACATTTAGGTCATTTCAAATACTTTGCATCTACAAATAATGCTGCAATAGATAACCTAATGCATATGTATTAGAAAATAACCTATGTATTTTCTTATTGGTAAAGGTATAACTTTGGGGTAAATTCCTAGAGTAGGGATTACTGAGTTACAAGAAAATGCATACATAATTTTGTTAGAGATTGTCAAATTACCCAGCAGAAGGTTATATAACCAGTATTCACACTGGCCATGAAAGAAAGAGCCTCACAGCCTTGCCATGTGACTGTGTTGCCAAGCTTTTTAATTTTTTAATTTTTTTTCCAGTCTGATAGAAGAAAAATGGAATCTAAGTTTAATTTTATTTGCTTTTCTCTTATTACCAGTAAAATTGAAATAGGTTTATGTGACTAAGGACCATTGTATATCTTTTCAATGAATTATTGCTTGTGCCTTTAACTCATTGTTCTACTGAGGTTTTGGTCATTTTTTTCCTCTTTATTGTGACTTTTTAAAGTATGTTAAGGATAATATCTTTTTATCTGTGATACATTCTGCAAATATTTCTTTCCCAGTTTGTCATTTGACTTTGGCTGTGGCATTTTTTTTCTGTGAAAAATTTTAATTTTTATTAAAGATATATCTTTAATTTTTTTCACCTTGTGTTTAAATCTTAGAGAATTTTCTTATAACCAGAATATAGATGAATTTGGCCATGTTTTTTTCTAGTGATTATGTTTTTTATGTTTAGGTAGCTGGATCCATTTGGAGTTTATTTTTACATGTGAAGTGAGGAATGCATTTAAATGTATCTTTTTCCAAAAGGCTACCCATTATCTCAGTATCATGTTTTAAAAAGTTTATCTTTGCCCAGTGGTTTGAAAGCTACTTTTGTCATACTAGTAGTCCATAGGTATTGGGTCTCTTTCTGGGCATTTTCTTCTTTTCTTGCACCAATCTGTCTGCCTACTCATATGGCTACTATATGGTTCTAATTATGAATACTTTATGGAATGTTTTACTGTATGATAGGTCCCTTTTCATGGCTTGTTTTTCCAGTGTTTTCCTATCTATCCATGTATATTTATTTTTCCATATGAACTTTTGTTGCAATTTATCTAGCCTCATTAAAAAACATATTGGTATTTTTGTTGTTATTGCCTTAATTTTATAAATCATAGTATAGGGAAAAATGATATTTGTATAATGTTAGATTGTCCTGCCCTAAACAAGGGCTACTCCTCCATTTGTTCAAATCTGATTGTGTGTCTGTCAGTAGTGTTTTTAAGGTTTTCTCATACAGGTTGTACTATTAGCTATTGGGGCATAACCAATTACCTCTAAACTTAGTGACTTAAACCAATAAACATTTATTATCTCACCCATTTTCTATAGGTCAGGAATTCAGGAATGGCCTAGCTGGGTTATTCGGGCATGGGGGGGGGGTCTCTTATGAGACAGTAGTCAAGATGGTGGCTGGGCTGCAGGTGTCTGAGGCCTATTAGTTGGCGCTTCTAAGATGGCTCACTCGCATGGCTTGCAAGCTGATGCTTGGAGGAGGCCACAGTTTTTACCACACAGTCCTCTCTGCAGGTGGCTCAAGTGTCCTTAAACATGGCAGCTGGCTTGCAATGGGCAAGTGATTGGAGAGAGAGAACAAGGTGGAAACTACAAATGTTTTTTGTAACTTAGCATTGGGTGTCACACAGCACTATTTCTGTGATTTGTGTAGTGGAGTGCAGAGAGCAGCCCCATTCGGTGTGGGAGGGGTCTACACAAAGAAGTGACCATGTGGAGCTGGGGATCACTGGGACCATCTTGGAGGCACAAGTCTTGCACATATCTGGGGTGTTTTTACATGAAGTTCATGGCTTTAGAGTGATGGTGTGTGTGTGCATGTATTTACTGGGTGTTGAATTTTTAGAAAGAAGTTTATAGCCTCTATGAAGATAATAATGTGATTTTTCTTATTAGAGTTATGATATTTTATGCAAAAATATTTCTTATATTGAGTGTACCGTGCATTCCTGGAACAAATCCTGCTTGGCTATTGTGTATTAACTTAACGGGATGGTGTTGAACTGTTTGCTAATAAATATTTAATATTTTGTGTTAATATTTATATTATTAGTTTGTAATTTTATTTTCAAGAAATTTGGATTATATCACATTTAGGTGTCAGTATTATATTTGCTTTATAAAGATGATTTTGAAAGTTTTCCTTCATTTTCTATACTTGGGAACAATTTTTGTAACATTGGATTATTGCATTGGCCTAAAAGTTCATTTGTTTTTTTCCATAAGGTGGCTGTAGTAGTGCTTAATGGTCTTTAACTTTATTTGAAACAATTTTGTTAGATTGTATTGTGACAGCTGTCATATCAGCATGCATTAAAAAACTTATCAAAATTGAATTTTTGTGTAGCCATTTTAATATTGAAGATGGAAGAAAATATGCAATAATTTTGGCATATTATGCTTTATTATTTCAAGAAAGGTAAAAATGCAACTGAAACGTAAAAAAAGATTTGTGCAGTGTATGGAGAAGGTGCTGTGACTGATCAAACATGTCAAAAGTGGTTTGCAAAGTTTTATGCTAGAGATTTCTCAATGAACGGTGCTCCAATGTGGGGTAGATCAGCTGAAGCTGATAGCAATCAAATCGAGACATACTAAATTGAGGACAATTGACATTATACCATTCAGGTAATAGACAACATACTCAAAATATCCAAATAACATATGTAAAGTGTATGTGGACAATGCCAAAGGGATATGGGAGATGGGGTTGGGTGGGGCAGGGGGAGTGGTAGGGGAAAATGGTGACAACTGTACCTGAACAATAATTAAAAAAATCCCAAAAACAAAATATCCAAATCAATAAAGTTATGGGTGAAAATAAAAAATGTGTCTTTTATTTTCCAGGAAATACGCAATGGACTTATTGGCCAAGCCACTAGATAGTTATTGTCAGTGTGGTAGAGTTTCCTTGTGAAACCTTCTGGGCTGACTGCTTGGGCAGATCCTTGATAACACTGCTTTCCATTGTTCCATTTGCCTGTTCTGTCTGCATCTATCCCTATAGAGTTAGCTGTGTGAATCACTTTTTTTTCAGGTATGACTTTTGTATACATTTGATTTAATACTTCTTTGTGAGTCATTTTGGAAATATTTTTCTTTTAAAAGATGAATTAAGCCAATTTGCATTTATTAATATGCCTTTTATGGTTGGTCTCTGTCATTTAATTTCAGTTATAATTACTTTATGGTTTTACTCTATTTTCTGTGTTTCTCTACATGACATCTTTGCTTTGCTCTTTAATGTTTAAAATTCCTTTGGTATTAAAATGAGGTGTTCAGTGATAACCTTTGTGTTTACCTTTTGAAATGAACCTCTCCACTGTTTTCTTAGTTAACCTTTGTTAACTGATTTGTCAGTTTCTAATGCATCTTTTGACCTGTCCCCTTTGTCTATGCAGCAGATGTTCTCAAATGACATTCACTGGAGGCCCCTGAAACACTTTTGGAAGGGGGAGGGTGGTCTGTGAGGTCAAAACTATTTTCATAATATTACTAGGACATTATTTTACTTTTCCATTTTCATTTTCTCATAAATGCACATGGAGTTTTCCAGAGGCTACACGATATGTGATGATGTTATCACTGTGATGTATAAAATGTGTGAAATGCTTCTGAAAATCCAGCTGCCTTCTATTAAGCCAGACCCTAGAGAGATTTGCAAAAATGGAAAATATCACTCTTTTCACCATATTTTGGGAAAAAATATTTTTAACAAAAATATTGATGTTACCATGTAATAGGTTTATTATTGTTATGTTTATGTAAGTAAATAAATAACTTTTCAGTTTTAATTTCTTTTTATTTTTCTTTTATTTTTTATTACATTTTTGGGGTGACATTGGTTAATAAAATTATAGGTTTCAGGTGTACCATTCTATAATACGTCATTTGTATATTGTATTATGTGTTCACCACCCCAAGTCAAATCCTCCTTCTATCACCATCTATCCCACCCTTACCTTCTTTTGCTTTCCCCTACCACTTTCCCTCTGGTAATCACCGTACTGGTGTCTGTATCTATGAGATTTTTTTTCTTGTTTAATCCCTTTACCTTTTTTACCCAGTCTCCCAACCCTTCTCCCTCTAACAGCTGTCAGTCTGTTCTCTATCTATGAGTCTGTTTCTATTTTGTTTGTTAATTTATTTTGTTCATTCGATTCCACATATGAGTGAAATCATATGGTACTTGTCTTTCTCTAACTGACTTATTTTACTTAACTAATGCTTTCCAGGTCCATCCATGCTGTCACTCAGAGTAAGATTTCCTTCTTTTTTTATGGCTGAGTAGTATTCCATGTGTAAATATACCACAGCTTTTCTATCTGCTCATCTACCACTGGACAGTTGGGCTGCTTCTGAATCTTGGCTATTGTAAATAATGCCACAATGAGCATAGGGATACATATGTTCTTTCAAATTAGTGTTTTGGGTTTCTTTGGATATATTCCCAGAAGTGGAATTGCTGGGTCATAAGGGAGTTCCATTTTGAATTTTTTGAGGTAACTCCATACTGCTTTCCAACAACAGTGCAAGAGTGTTCCCTTTCCTACTCATTCTAGCCAGTGCTTGTTTATTGATTTATTGATGACAGCCATTCTGACAGGTATGAGGTGCTATCTCATGGTGGTTTTAATTTGCATTTCTTGATGATTAGTGATATCGAGCATCTTTTCAGATGTCTATTGGCCATCTGTATGTCCTCTTTGGAGAAGTGTATATTCAGGACCTTTGCCCATTTTTAAATTGGATTATTTGGGGGTTTTTTTTTGGTGTTGCGTTGTATGGGTTCTTTATAAATTTTGGATATTAATCCCTTATCAGATGTATCATTGACAAATATATTCTTGCATTCAGTGGGTTATCTTTTCACTTTGTTGATGGTTTCATTTGCTGTGCAAAAACTTTTTAGTTTGATGTAGTCCCATTTGTTTATTTCTTCTTTTGTTACTCTTGCCCAAGAAGATATTTCAGAAAAAATATTGCTACAGGAAATGTCCAAGATTTTACCGCTTATATTTTCTTCTAGGATTTTTATGGATTTGAGTCTAACATTTAAGTCTTAAATTTATTTTGAGTTTATTCTTGTAAATTGTGTAAGAAGGTGGTCTAGTTTAATTTTTTTTGCACATACCTGTTCAATTTTCTCAACACCATTTATTGAAGAGATTATCTTTACCCACTGTACATTCTTACCTCCTTTGTTAAATATTAATTGATCATAAAGGCATGGGTTGATTTCTGGGCTCTCTATTCTATTCCTCAGTTTTAATTTCTAATATGGAAATTGTTGACAAATGTAACTCAATAAACAAAAATGTTTTGAGGTTCTCAAAAATTTTAGAAGTGCAAAGGCTTTCCAAGGCCAAAAAATCTGAGAACTACTTCTGTGTAACATCAATGAATTGACTCTCCTTTCCACATTCCCTCTCCCTTATTTACCACTCTTTCTTCCCATTATATTTACTTTGTCAGAACATATGGCATTTTATATTCTTCTATTGTTGTCTTCATTTTTGTTTTAGTCTTAAATCTAGCATTAAGTAAATTAATTTGCCTAAATTCCCTGAGTGGTAACATGATGGAATGAAGTTCATCATTTAGCAGGTTCTTCAAGGACTCATGAATACAGTATTCTCCAAGTTTTTGCATGTGTAAATGGGTTTCATGTTACTTTTTATTTATTGCCACAATGGATATTGAAGAACAGCTTAGCTGGATATGAAATCCTTGGTTCACATTTTCCCCTCATGTGTTTCTTGCAAACGCTGCTTTTTTTCTTCCTGCTTGATTTGTTTGTTGCTCTTGGGAAGCTTCACAACAATTGAATTTTCTTGCTATTTTAAAATTTTTAGTTCTTTTGTTTGCCTGGAGACCTAAGATTTTTTTAAAACTTTTTAATAAAAAAGTCTAACTATTTTATACTAGGATATTCTGTGGGTTGATCATTCTGGGTAAATTTTCCCAACTATCTGCTGGGCCCATTTAATTTGTGGATTTAGAGTTTCTATGAATACACCCTGGCTGGTGTGGCTCACTTGGTTGGGCATCATCCCATAGAATGAGGGGCCATGGGTTTGATTCCTAGTTGGGGCACATTCTTGGGCTGCAGGTTCAGTCTCTGGTTGGGGTGCGGGTTCACTCTCTCTCACATCGATGTTTCTTTCCCTCGCTTTCTCCCTCTCTCCCACTCTCTATGAAAATGAATAAATAAAAATCTTTAGATTTTCTTTGATTTCCTGAGCCTTTTAATGGATTATACTTTGAAGGAAGAGTTCTATTTTGTTTGGTTTTTCTTTTGTTTTAGTTCTGTTTTGTTTTTGTTCTGAAAGTACAATTACATGTACTTGGGTTTCCTTTTCTTATCTTCCATTTAAACTACTTTTTTTCCTGACCATTTTTTCATATTTTACTTATTTTTATTATTTTGCTACCTTTATTTATTTCTGCTTGTTAAATGTTCATTCAAATATTATCTTCCTAGGGCAACTTGTAATTTAATTTTTAATTCTGACATGATTTTTTCCATTTCTTTCTGTTTTATGATCATTTCTGTTCCTTAGATTTTGACCATCTGGTTCAGTGTTTTTCATCTTCCCACATGCTTACTTGAAAGTACTGAATTCGGTTTGGAGTATTCTGCTGTATTTTTTTCTGCTTTGATGTTGTTTTGGGGGTGGTGTGGAAGAATTTTCACCTGTTTAAATATTTCAAATTTAAATTTGTTTTATTTTTCCACATTTGTGTAGAAATAGACTGTTTTGGAGTCTTTACATTGCAAATCAAGTTGACAATTTGGGAAGGCTACAAGCATTTAGTTCAGAAGTTTCCTCTTCTGTCTGTGAAGTGTAGTTTCTTTCATGTGATATCACAGTGGGAAAGTTGCTGTGCATCCCACCATTTTAAAATTTTTTTGCGTTGTAGGATACCAAATTTGTTTCACATGCTCCTTTGTCCTCCCCACCCTGGAATCTAACATATATTTATGCCCTTCAGATGTTGTGCTGCTGCTTTGGGTCCTGCACACCTTTAAATCTCTTCTCTGTAGTCATTTCTATGCCACAATTGGTATGGACTTTCTCTTTCTGGGGTGGGTTCTAATTCAGTCGTGGGCAAGGCAACCACACCTGTGTTGGAGGAGGGCCGGAGAGGGTGGCATGTGGACTCTTGTCTGGATGGTGTTAATGAAACAGGAGGCTCATCCCATGCTCCCTGGACCTTGGAGTATAAGTTCCGCTCTTGGGCAGTTCCCCTTCTGTGCCCACAGCTGGAGCCATTTTCCAGACATAGCCTTGAGAGAGCCATGTGTCCAGACCAGCGGGGTGGTGCATTTGACTGAACCCCTTTTATACTGCCATGTAAACTTTTAAGATTTTGGCGATCTAGACGGTGGAAATCTTGGCTTGTGCACCCAAGACAAGCCTGGTAAATTCCTTTGCTTATTCAGCCTGCTCCCAGCCCACGTGAGCGGTTTACCTCTCTCTGGTCTCTCAGGCCCTTGGGTGCAGAGGCCCATTTCAACAGGACAACCCCTTCTGGCCCCTCCCACAGTTTTCCTGGACTTGTCTCACTGTCCACTAACACTTGCAGTGGGAGCCAGTCCTTTGTCTTGTACTTATGCGGAGTTTTCTCTGGTTTTATTTGTTCTTCCAGTTAATCTGTATAGATTGTTTGCAAAAATTGCCAAGTGATTCTGATTTAGGTGTTGCCTTTATCCTCAGCCCACCCAGATGCACACATCCTTAAATGAGCTGAACCCAATCCAATGTTCACCCCGCCCAACACCATGTGCTTTAATTTAAATGTGGTTTGTTTTTTAAAAATGAAATCTAACATATTTTCTTCAGTTAATTTTCTAGTTCTCTTGTCTTTTTATCTTAAATCTATAGTCTTCCTTTTTATATAGTTTAATAAGGGGATTTAGTTTTATTTTCCTCCATGTAGTGATCAAGTTTTCCTAACATCCTCTCTTAAACATTTTTTTTGCTATTTATTTGCATTTATATCCACAACTGTGTTTCTAAGATATATATTCTGTTCTATTGGCCTATATTTCTATTATTAGGGCTCTATAGTGTGTCTTAATATCTGATGGCCAGCTTTTTAGTATTCTGTTTTAAAGCTGACTTAAGGTATGCATCGACTTTTATTTTTCCAAGTGGAGTAAATAATTTGAATTTTTCAAAGGTGTTCAAGTTGAAATTAAATTGGGGATTTATAGATTAGTGATGGAAAAATTTACATTAAAAATTATAATATCCACTTATTCTGATGATCTTTGACACCCTTTATTAGATTTAATATTTTTAGACAGGTTTTGAATTTTATTGCTTAGCTTAATTCCTAAATATTTTATATTTTTGTTGCATATCTTATTATTCATTATATTTTTAAATTGGTTTTTGCTGATGTTGAGAAATACTGCTGATTTTTGTAGGTCAATCCTATATCAGTAACACTACTAAGCTCTCTTACTTTTTCTAATAGTTGGTCTCTAGAGTATATTGGTTTTTCTAAGCGATGATCGTATATAATCTATAAAGAATGCCTCCGACTTCTGGCCAAGATGGAGGCGTAGGCAGACACACCGTGCCTCCTCTCACAACCAAAATTAAGGACAACAAAGATTTAGAAACAAGAAAACAACAAGAACTCAGAAAATCGAACTGTTTGGAAGTACAACAACAATTCATCCAGACTGGTAAGAGGGGTGGACTCATGGCAGGAAAAAGCGGAGGTGTAGACCGGCACGCAGGCAGCAGCGGCTGGCAGCCCCCAGGTGCACAGGCGGCAACTAGCAGAACCCGGACATGGGGTGGCAACTGTGCAGAACCAGTGAGGCTGCACAAGGCAGCTGGCTGACTGGGTGGTCCCACATTCATGCGCAGATAATCCAAACAAGGAGGAAGCGGTGGAGGGGACTGGAATCTGAGAGTGAGCAGAGCAAGCACCATTGTCTCCTCTCAGACCCCACCCCCACATACAGCGTCACTACCCAGCGACTGGGCTGTC
>PVKU01015885.1:0-16579 GCA_004027475.1 Anoura caudifer | reverse complement strand
TTAGTATAATGCTCTCCAGTTCCATCCATGCTGTCGCGAAGGGTAGGAGCTCCTTCTTTCTTTCTGCTGCGTAGAATTCCATTGTGTAAATGTACCATAGTTTCTTGATCCATTCATTTATTGATGGGCACCTAGGTTGCTTCCAACACTTGGCTATTGTAAATTGTGCTGCTATGAACATTGGGGTGCATAGGATCCTCTGGATTGGTGTTTCACGGTTTCCAGGATATAATCCTAGCAGTGGAATTGTTGGATCAAAAGGTAGGTCCATTTTTAGTTTTCTTAGAAAATTCCATACTGCTTTCCATAATGAACTAAGGTGGGGGAATGATGGTGGGAGGGGGCTACAGGGTGGAAGGGAATAAAGGGAAGGAAAATATGGGACAACTGTAATAGCATAATCAATAAAATATATATTTAAAAAAATAAAATAAAATAAAATAAAATAGAGCCTTACAGAAAAAAAAAATGAAAAGAGAATAAAGTAGAATGAAAAAGAAAAGAAAAAGAGAAAGAAGAAATAAGCTTGGAAAGAAAGGAAGAAGGAATAAAACAAGAAAGAAGTAATGAGAAGCAAAAGGAGTTGAGGGGTATAAAAGATAAAAATAGTGAAAAATTAATAATAAAAAAGAGAGAGAAACACACACACACACACCACACACACACACACACAAAACCACCAAAAACACCCACTCTTGCTGTTATCAGTCTTGCCAAGCTGGTTTTTCTGGCCTTACTGACTGCAGTGCCCAAGGGGTGACCGTACTGTTTTTCTCCCTGTTAGGCACTCAGTTATCTCTGGCCTATAGCCCTCAGAGCTAGCCTGGGGCCTCTCTGCATAGGGCCTCAGGTATATCTTCTGAGGAGGCACGCGCCTACTGCACTCGCAATTGCGCAAGCGCTAATGATCTTTCGGCCTTCCATGCACAGGTGCCGACTATCCTGCGAGCACGAATCGACCCCCACACAGGTCACACACAGGTGCCTAAGATCTTCCAGCAATCCATGCAGGTCCCCGATAGCACGAGGGTGCTGAGAGACCGTTTCACAGCTCCCTGATGGTGCATGGGCGCCGAGAGACCGTAGCGCCGAGCGACTGAAGCACGGTTCCCCCGGTGGCACGCTGGTGCGGATGGATGCCTGCGCAGCTGTTTCCAATGGTGGTGGGTGTAGACAGTCAGGTGAGGTCCAACGCGTAGTCCTCCCAGGGCTATGGGATCTTAACTCCTCTCTGTGAGATTTCAAGCAACCAGGTTTATCCCAGTGCTGCCGAGCCCTTTTTTGGCTGATCAGGGGGTGGTTAACCTGGCTCCGTCCCTCCCTAGAGTCTTATGGCCAGCACTGGCCCAGGATCTCAGCCCCCGCCCTGGTCTCCACGCTGCTGGAGTACTCTCCTTACCGTCTGGTTTTTCAATGTCCGCTGCAATTTTTAATCTCCTATTTTCAAATATGCTGTGTTTCTGGTGTCTGTTTGCTGTGCTCCACTGTAAAGTGGCCTGATTTTTCACCTGTGTGAAGAGGGAAGCGGAATATGCTTCCTCTTACCATGCCGCCATCTTCTCTCCAGTGTGTTACTAATCTATACAAGCAAACTAAGGCTGGATATTTAGCCTTGAATTCTGTGTTAATGAACTTAAAATGCTTGCCCATACACAGATTTCAAAGTGCCAAATCCGTATAAATCCTAAGCCTAGGTCTCTACGGTTTTTCAAATGTAATAACACATGGCCTCTGGGATGGTTCCTACAAACAGGGGCTGTTGCTAAGCTTTGCTACAGGTTGGATACAACACACATTGTTTAAATGTCACCTCAGGAAACAGGGACACTTACCTGTCTATTATTCCATGCTGCTCAGTTGTCCCTCTCTTCTGGACTCTTATATCAACCTGAGCATATTTTCCTTTCACAAACCTTACATAAATGTTTATATATTCATTTGGTTGTGGGCTCTGGCAGAGCAGAGGTGATGTCTTCTTTTTTGTTAACTGACATAGGGTCTGATACCTAGTAACAGTTGTTATGTGATGGTTCAACTATCTAATTGAACTATGCTTTTATGTCTGAATACTATGACACATGTATGACTTTTTATTTTACACATCTCATTTTATATCTCAGTTCACAGAGTCAGGAAAACAAGACATATAATGTTTATTATTTTATGTTTTTATTTTCATTTTTATTTTATTGAGGTTACATTGATTAATAATATTATATACATTTTGGGTGTACAATTCTATAATGCATCATCTGTATATTGTATTGTGTGTTCATCAGTCCAAGTCAAGTCTCTTTCCAGCACCATTTATTTCCTCTTTCCCCTCACTTACCTCCCACTTCCCCCTTTCCCTCTAGTAATCACCATATTGTTGTCCATGTCCATGAGATTTTTTTCTTTTGCTTAATCCCTTCACCTATTTCACCCAGCCCGGCAATGCCCTCCCTTCTAACAGCTGCCAGACTGCTTTGTATCTGAGTCTCTATTTTGTTTGTTAATTTTTGTTCATTAATTCCACATATGAGTGAAATCATATGGTACTTGTCTTTCTCTGACTGGCTTATTTCATTCAGCTTAATGCTTACCACATCCATCATGCTGTTGCAAAGGATAAGATTTCCTTCCTTTTTATGGCTGAGTAGTATTCCATTGTGTAAATGTGCACAGCTTGCACAGGGTGCATATATTCTTTCAAATTAGTGTTTTGGGTTTCTTCAGCTATATTACCAGGAGTGGAATTGCTGGATCATGAGGCAGTTCCATTTTTAATATTTTGAGCCAGACCCATACTGTTTTCCACAGTGGCTGCGCCAATATGCATTCCCACCAGCAGTGCACAAGGGTTCCCTTTTCTCCAGAACCTCACAAACACTTGTTCATTGATTTATTGATGATAGCCATTCTGACAGATATGAGGTGATATTGCAGATTAATTTACATTCTCTGATGATTAGAAAGGTTGAGCATCTTTTCATATGTCTATTGGCCATTTGTATGTCCTCTTTCGAGTAGTATCTATTCAGGTCTTTTACTCAGTTAAAATTGGAATTTTTTTGGTGTTTAATTTCACAAGTTCTTTATACATTTTTTGTATTAACCCTTTATCAGATGTACCATTGGCAAATATGTTCTCCTATTCAGTGGGTTGTCTTTTTGTTTTGTTAGTTGTTTCCTTTGCTTTGCAAAAGGTTTTTAGTTTGATGTAGTCCAATTAGTTTATTTTTTTCTTTATTGACGTTTGAGTAAAGTTGTCTGCATTTCCCACCCCCATCACTCAATCCCACCTCAGCCATCCCCATTTCCCACCCTCAGTCCTACCCCTCTTTGGCTTTGTCCATGTGTTTTTGTTTCCTTTGCCAGAGGTGATATTTCAGGAAAAAATGCTGCTGAGAAATGTCCAAGATTTTAATGCTTATGTTTTCTTCTAGGATTTTTATAATTTTGTATCTAATATTTTAGTCTAATCTATTTTGAGTTTATTCTAGTATATAGTGTAAGAAGGTGGTCTTTCTTACACATTCATTTGTTTGCACACATGTATTCAATTTTCCCAACACCATTTATTGAATAGACTATCTTTACCTCGTTGTCTATTCTTGACTCCTGTGCCAAATATTAATTGACCACAAAGGCATGGGTTTATTTCTGGGGTCTGCATTCTGTTCCATTGATCTATGTGTCTGTTTTTATGGAAGTATATGCTGTTTTCATTACTATGGCCTTATACTATACTTTGATATCAAGTAGTGTGATTCCTCCAAATTTGTTCTTCTTTCTCAAGATCACTGTGGCTTTTCAGGGTCTTTGTTTGTTCCTTATAAATTTTTTGAATATTTATTCTAGTCCTGGGAAGTATGCCATTGTTATATTGACAAAAATTGTGTTGAATCAATAGCTTACTTTGGGTAGTATATACATTTTAATGATGTGAATTATTCCTATCCATAAATACAGTATATGCTGTCACTTATTTGTATCTTCTTTAATTTATTTTTTCAGTGTCTTATAAGATTCCAAGTACAGGTCTTTTATATCCTTGGTTAAATTTATTCCCTGGTATTTTTAAAATGCAAATGTAAATGGAATTGTTTTATTAGTTCCCCTTCTTTATCTCTTTTTATTGAGTTTAGTGGAGTAATACTGACTAACAACTTTAAACAGGTTTCAGATGCATAATTCAACAACCCATCATCTGTACAGTGTATTGGGTGCTCAGCACCCTAATCATGTACCCTTCCATCAACATTTATCCCCTTTACACCCTCTTCCACCTCTGCCCATCCTCTTCCCCTCAGCAGTCACCACAGTATTGTCCATGTCCATGATGCTTTTTAACATTTTTTCTTTTTTGCTCATTCCCATCACCCACTAACCCAGCACCCTAACACTCCCCTGAGAGCTGTCTGCCTGCTCTCTATTTACGAGCCTGTCTCTGTTTTGCTTGTTAGTTATTTTTTTCATTAGCTAGTTTCCATTTCTGATTATTCATTATTGCTGTATAGAAATGGACCTGATTTCTGGGTATTTATTTTGTATCCTGCTACTTTACTGAATTCATTTATTGAGTTCTGGTATTTTTTGGTGGAATCTTTAGTGTCCTTCATGTACAGTATCATGTCACCTGGAAATAATAACAGTTTTCTTTGTTCCTTTCAAATTTTGATGCCTTTTTTTTTCTTCTTGTCTGATCACTGTGGCTACGACTTCCAGTACTATGTTGAATAAGAGTGGTAAAAATGGACATCCCTGTGTTTTTTCCTAATTTTAAAAGAAATGCTTATAATTTCTGATGATTGAGTATGAATTTGGCTGTCGATTTGTATATATATGGCCTTTATTACATTGAAGTATGCTCCTTCTATTCCCACTTTTCTGAGTTTTTTTTATCATATATAGATGTCACATTTTTATCAAATGTCTTTTCTACATCTATTGATATGATCATATGGCTTTTATTCTTCATCTTGTTTATGTGATGCATCATGTTTATTGATTTGTGGATATTGTACCAGTGTTACGTCCCCAAAATGAAGTCCATTTGAACATGGTATATAATCTTTTGAATGTAATGTTGGATCCAGTTTGCTAATATTTTGTTAAGTATTTCAACATCTATGTTCATCCAGAATATTGTCCTATAATTTTCTTTCTTTATAGTGTATTCTTTATTTTAGATATTATATCCTTCATTTCTGACTCTTTTTTTCATGGTTTCAGTGTTCTTTTTTATGCTGCTGAGCATCTTTATGATTACTTTGAACTCTGACCTGATAAATTGCTTGACTCCTATTCATTTAGCTCTTTTTCTGGATATTTTTTTCTGTTCTTTCAATTCGTGCATGTTACTTGATCTTCCCATTTTGTCTCTGTCTTCATGTTTGTTTCTATGTATTGTATAGATATGCTACAACTCCAAGTATTGGTGGGTTGGCCTTATATTGTAGGTGTCCTGTGAGGTCCAGATGTGCAATATCCTTGATTATCTGTCCTGACTACTCCCAGAATGTCCCTTGTGTAGGTTATGTGAGTCTTTTTTTTTTTTTTTGCATTTGAGTCTTGATTGTTATTGGTGCATTCATGAATGAGATTAATCTTCAGGTTGGCTTACTGTGAGGTTAAACCACAACCACAGCATGTGAGCTGCTGTGTAGGTACTGACTTCATGAAATAGAATATGCCTCAGCAGGGTCTGCTGCCTACCTTTGGATATGCTGCTGGTATAGCTTATTAGATCCTATTCTGATGTCATCTGAAGCTAGCCACTGAGTATATTGGTTCTGGGCCTTTTAAGACTTTAGTGCAGAGCAATGATGCTTGTGACTGGCACTAGACAACCTGTTTGGAGCTACAAGTGATCCATAGTTTTTTATTGCTTCTGTTAAGCCTGGATGCACACAAAAAAAGACCAACCTTTAACCCAAGGTCAGCTTTTACCAACACGGGGCCCAGGTTTAGGTCATCAAAGTTTCAAGGAACCCTGAGATCCATGTCTACCTGCCTTAACCTGTTAGCTCTCTGTTACACTGAATCACCAAAAGAGCCTTTGGTGGTACTCAAGTTGCATGAGATAGGTTTTCATTGAGTCACCAGGTAGGGGCGAGTGGTGTTCATCAGATTGATACAGGTTCAAACTAAAGGTCAGTGCTGGATCTTAGTCCACTCAGCAAATATCCCTTGGCAGTCCAATTCTAGCTGCCACGATCTGGGTTATTGCATACCTTTGTGTTCAAGCAGGGTCTCAGAGAGTCATTAGTATAGGGCCTGCAGAGTTTATAAGGCTCAAACAGACCAAGATTTGGCTTTTTAAGGGAGGACTCTGCTCTGGTCAGGCATATAAGTGAAAAATGGCTTCTAGAGCCACACAACTTACTCTATCCCAGATACTACTGGGAAGAGATGGAGTTCAGCAGGGTAGGGCCACTGGGACTTGGGAGAATTAATCTATTGGATTTCCCATGAGAGAGAGGTGTTGGTCAGGTTTCAAGGAAGTTGAATGGGGCATTCCCTTCCCTTGAGCATCACAGCTTAATCTGTCCTGGATTTGTCCCAGACTCAGCAGGGTGGAACCACTAAAGGTGGGGTGGTTGCAGGCAGAAGAGTTTGGAAAGTGGGGCTAGTGGATCTCTTGTGAGAGGGAAGTGCCAGTCAGCATCACAAGAAAGTGGGCATAATGACTTTCACCCCAAAGCCACACAACTCAGTCACTGACATTCCCTGAGTCTGTCTATACCTCTATACTTTGGCCAAGGAAAATGACCCCTCAGCAGGGCTTAAGCTCTACAGGGTGGGGCAAGAGATAGAGCAGAGTGTAGGGTTATTGTTTTCCCACAGGTGGATTCTAATCAGAGGGGAATGATCCAGCCAAGCAAGATGATATCTGCTATATTGGACAATGACTCAGCACAGGGATCCCAGCAACTGTCCCTTCAGTTCTCTCCTCAGAGCCACAAAACTCATTGTCTCCTCATGCAACTCTGCTCTGCTCCATCCACCCTCTGCCAGAGCTCAGGGTAACTAGAAAGTCTTGTGTGTTGAGTCCACAAGAGGGTGCCTGTGTCTCTAGTGGACTCCAGTTTCTCCCTGGTGGACAGAAATCCCATTGCTTTTCACATCCTGATGTTATGTTGGCCCCTCTTCCCAGCTCTGGTGCTCTGGAGCTCTGGAATTGGGAGGCTGGCTTGGGAGGCTGGCTTGGGGTGAGACCTCATGCTTCTCAGGGGAAGACTTCTGCAGCTGAGACATCCTTCCAGAACCTCACCAATCACCCATAGGAGTGGGGCCAGCCATTTTCTTATTTCTGCTCTTCTTACCAGTCTCAACATGGTTTCTTCTGTAAATCCTTAGTTATATAACTTCTTTTCATTTAGTCTTCAGTTGATTATTCAAGATGATTACTCTATATTTTAGTTGTATTTCCAGTTTGGTCCTGAGAGGAGATGAGTGTACATTCTATTTACTCCATTGACATTTTGGATCTCCAATTATTTCAGTAATTCACCTTTTAAGTATCATTCTGCTAAGGTAGCAGAAGACAATTCAGGGCTTAGATGTAAGGTTTCTATGTTTGTGTATATACATATTTGAGTGTGAGGATATCTTACTAATCACTTTTTTTAGCATCTTTTGAGACAGTCAACATCCTTTGTTTCTCAGTTGCAAGAGACATCCCTGGTGCTTACCTTCACAGCTTTATCTTTACAAGGAGCTCTTTTATTTCAACTTCTGGGGCACACCGAAATAGTGTCACTACTTTATTCATTTTTGTGTACAAAATTCCCTAATGTGTAGAGCATGAGCAGAGCAGACTTGACAATACAATGCGGCGTCACTGTCAGCAATGACAGTTCTGTCGAGTGCTATATAATGGAGTGCAACAGAAATGTCCTTAGGAGGGGCCCAGAATGCTCCAAACATATATAGTCTGTATACTTGGATAAGGACTTTTGTATGGACATTGATATCATTGAGACCCCCACCCCTTGTGGTCTGTCAGAACTAAGAGCTTTGACTACCCAGTGATTGAGCTTGTCTGTACTACAGGTCACATTTGAAGCCCTGCCAGACTTCTACTCAACCAGACGTGTACTGCTACTGCAGTCACCTGGCTTGAGACTGATGCCTGCTTCTCCTCCTCTGGATACTGTCAGTGACTGGGACTTCCCACCAGTGATTGTTCTGCTTGCTTCTATCATGTAAGCTCCCTCTCTCTGTGTAACCTATGTGTGACTCTATTGATTTATGGGGGAGGTCTCCTGAATAAACCTGGCATTGTGAGGAGAAAGAAATGTGTGTGAGTGACTCTTTTCAGGGATGCTCCCTTGCTCCCAACACCCAAGGTGTGTAAAGTATTGCCTTTCTGGAGTCTTGGCTCCTTCACAAACTCTACCAGAAAAATGGAGGATAGCCATGACCACTACACCCTCCTCTATTTGTCTCTTTCCATAAGCTGAAATATTTCTGGTCTTAAGAACACTAACTCAAAAGGATCTTCTGAAAGTTTTTCACTATGCCCTGGCTTTTTCCCATTCCCCCAATACGGAGAAAACCTTTCTTCTGTCTCCTGTTTTCTGCTCTGATATTCCTTCATTGAGAAGCAGGCATAGAGAGGCCTAGCACACTAAATAAGTAGAAAGGGCTAAGGTAGACCTGTTTCAAGCTAACCACTTTGAGGTTTAACTCCTTACATGCTTCGAAAGCATGTTCTTTCCATTTTTCTGTCAGTAGTTCTCAACTGAGGATGATTTTGCACCTCTCCCCAGGGAACATTTTGCAGTATCTTGAGACATTTATGGTTGTTGCAGCTGGCTAGGGGAGAGGAGTCATTGGTCCTATTTACATCTAGTGAGTAGAAATTAGAAATGCTGTTTAAAATCCTAAATTGCATGAAATAACCCCTCCTATGGCAACAAAGAATCATCTGCCACAAAAATGTCAACAGTGACAAAGTTAAAATCCCTGTAGCTTATTTTTAATATGTTACTCAAACAGTGTTTCAATTTTTTCAGCTATAAAAATATGTAACTTTCGACAAATCAACAACTATTTCTCACCATTAATTTGTTAGCAAAGGAAAGGAGAAGTAAACTGTTATTATGAAAAGCCCATTCTGTTCCAGGTACTGTGCTCAATACATTGATATATTTAATCCTTATTAAAAATACTGTCAGGTAGTTACTATGGTTATCTCTATTATACAGAGTTAAAAAAATGAGTTTCAGGAAAAATAAACAATTGATCCAGGTTACAGCATCTAAAAGTGGCAGAGCAAAAATTTAGTATCAGACTCTGCTACAGCGTTGATAACATTCCAGCCTAAACTAAAAGATATGAATTATGGATCTATTTTCCCCAACTTTATTGAGATATAATTGACATATAACATTGTGTAAATTTAAGATGCACAATGTGTTGATTTGATATACTTGTATATAAAAATGACTAGCACTATAGCATTAGATAACACCTTCATCTCACATAATCATCATTTCTTTTTTTGTAGTGAGAATATTTAAGATCTACTCTCTTAGAAACTTTCAAGTGTATAATACAGTATTGTTAACTATAATCACCATGCTGCACATTATATCCCCAGATCTTATTCATCTTATATCTGGAAGTTTGTACCCTTTGAACATCTCCTAATTTCCCCTACTAAAAAGTCCCTAGTAACCACTAGTTTACCCTCTGTTTTATCAGTTTGGCATTTTTAGATTCCATATATAAGACAGATTATAGAGTATAATGTCTCATCTTTCTTTGTCTGACATACATCACTTACCATAATGCCCTCAAGGTCCATCTATTTTGTAATAAATGGCAGGATTTCTTTATTTCTCATGGCTAAATATATATAATAAATAATGAACATGGCACTGCAGATAACTCTTTGAGATAGTTTTCATTTCTTTTGGATATATGTTCAAATGTGAGATTGCTGGATCATATAGTGGTACTATTTTTATTTTATTTTGCTTATTATTGAATATATTGAGGTAATACTGGCTAACAAAATTATGCAGGTTTCAAGTGTACGATTCCACAATACATCATCTGTAAACTGTATTGTATCTTCACTACCCCAATTATTTTTAATTTTATGAGGAAACTCCATACTGTTTTCCATAGTGGCTATACCAATTTACATTTCCACCAACATTGCATGAGGGTTCTTTTACCCTCAAGCATTTTCTTTTGTGGAGATGTTTGCCTTATTCTAATTGAAAGTCAAGTATGGAAGTTTGCCATTCCACAAGGAACAGTGTATAACTTTCTTTTTCTGAAAAATTGTCAATAATGAGTAACAGTAAATAAGCTCTGAGGCTTTCCAGGAAAGCAAGCAGAAACAGAGCAGAATTGAAGAACTCAAATCATAACTGACCAAAACAAACAGAAAAATTCATCAGTGCTTAAACTTAGACAAAACTTGATCTCATTTAATATATTTGTAGAAGTATGATTTAGATATAAAATAAGTTGGCCCAAGTTTAAAGAAAATTCAAGAAATCAATATATGACCCCTACCACCATCTTCATACAGATCTCTCAGTTTGCAGATACAAGAAAATTAATTTGAACAGACATGTAAAAAGGTAGAGTGTACTATGTGGAGCCCATTTCTCCCCTGACAGTAACCAGCTCTGCAAAGTTAAATGCTAAAAGAGATGCTAACTATACAACCCACATGATTGCCTATCTACCTATCTACCCACCTACCCATCTATAATATAGTCCCACTTCCTTCTAACCAGATAAAACATCAGAAAGAAATTTAAGTGATTTCCTGCCCTGGCTGGTGTGGCTCAGTGGATTGAGTGTCGACCTGTAAACCAAAAGGCTGCTGGTTTGATTCCCAGTCAGGGCACATGCCTGAGTTGCCAGCCAGCCAGGTCCCCAGTTGGGGGCATGTGAAAGGCAACCATACACTAATGTCTTTCTCCCTCTCTTTCTCCCTCCCTTCCTCTCTTTCTAAAAATAAATAAATAAAACCTTAAAAAAGAAATGATGTTCTAAGAACTAGAGCCACAAACCAACTTTCTAGACAGCTGAAATAATAGGTTTACACAAGGCAAAAAACCCTATTAACCTTGTACATTTTTCATGAAAATGGATTCCTTACTCTGAGAGGGAATGCAACAAAACATGAAGAGCACTCTCCACCAATAGATAAGTGTATGCACCCTCAACATGAAGCAGCTTAATACATTACATGGATGCCAACAAGTTCAGAGGAACTATCAACTAAGAAAAAAATAACTGCAACTGTACAGAGCCATAGATACATCACTGTCCTCAACACTATCCTCTTCCCCCACAAAAGAACTGAATGACTAAACAAAGAATAGAAACAACAAACCCAAAGCTGTTTAGAGCATGTTCCAAGGAACTGGTTTGTAAATATAGAGTCACATACCAGTTTTAGAAGATGGACTAAAAGAATAGATTCACAAGTTCCTATTTTAAGATTGATTCAGTAGGTCCAGAATATGTATTGAAACTCTATTTTGCACATCTGTGTTTGAGGACCACTTTTCAAAGTGGATAGAGAAAGTGAAGCCAACACTTGGCATGTCAACCAGCAGAGATATCAAGGATAATGTTTTGACATTATTTGAAAGTAGCAATAAATGGTCCCATTCAAAACAGTAAGAAAATAAGTAATAACAAATGGGACCAATGTGTAAAAATGTTCTAAAACAGAGAAGGGGAAATAATAAGAATATTGCAAACAAAGAGAGCTAAATAGCTTTTCCCTGAGATTCTATAACAGTAGCTGAAGAAATAAGGAGATTTTATATTTTATATATATGATAAAATAAAATTATAACTCTCTATAACTCTAATTTTAATCAGAAGCAATAAGAAACATTATCAAGCCTATAAAGAATCTGAACCAGTAACTTCAAGCATAGTCTTGAGAAACAGCACAGGGATCAAAGGACAAACAGATGAGCATAATATATGGCATGATATGGGAGGGAGGTGGGGAGGGCTGGGGCAGTGGGCTGGAATGGGAGTAAAAGACAGAAAGCTGTGCAAGAACAACAATTAATTTTTTTAAAAAAAATTAGAAATCAACTAGATTAGAATTAAGTTTATGAACTGTGAAAATGGACAGAGATTGGGAAGAAGTGTAAGTTCAATATTTTTATTGTTGCTCAAGTACGGTTGTCTCCATTTCCCCCACTACCACTCCCCCAGCCTCATTCCTCCCCACCTCCCACCCTTGATCCTACCCCCTTTGGCTTTGTCCATGTGTCCTTTATATGTGTTCCTTGATGAGTTCAATATTTTTCACTTTAGCATATTATAATTTTAGCCTATAGGATCAATCAAAACATACTTTAAATGTAGCTTTAGCAAGAAATAGTTATGTGGCCCTAGGCCAATGTCTGATTACTCTCAACCTCACCTTTTTCATTGCAAATTGAGAATGAGAAGTATGCATGTCTCACAAGGTTATTGAAAGGGTTAAGTGAGATGATGCATGCAAATTCTTACATAATTACATAGAAAAATCTCAATAGGCATCAGCTATGGCTATTAATATTTCATAGAGGAGAATGCAAAGAAACTCTTGTGTATTTAAAAGTAATAATTTAAAATTTTAAATTGAATGTGCTATTTTAAATGTTTAAAACTAAAGCTTACCAGTGTAAAGATGATACATTCAATATTGTTCAGATGGGAAACAAAAGTAACATAAAGAGCTCGATAAAATCAGAAAAGGATGAAAAAGATGATAAAAAAATATGTGAGTCCAATCACACTCACCCTCTTTTAATAAGAAAAACTCATAGTGAGGCAAATTAATAATAATAATAAGCAATACCATTATATTTGTATAGATAATCACAAAACTTCTAAAGGAAAGTGACTCAGAAGGGTGAAAGTAAAAACTTTGGCAAAATATTACTAGATAATATAAAAATAAATGGAAACTGATAGTGATTACTTTAAAGGGCAAGATGTGGAAATGGCCCATTTCTACTCAAAACTCATTACAAATCAATCATGTGGCCATGTCAAATTGCAAAGAAGGCTGGGGAATATGGTCTGGGAATCCATGCAACCAGATTTCTTGCACAAATTTCATTAATAAAGAAAGGATTGTCATATTTCTAGGACTCTTTCTCAGGAATTTGGATATCTGGTAAGGAACAAAATGAGGTTGTTTGTCAGAATAAGTATTTTACATTTCTGTGGAAGTGCTTGACAATATACTTCAGTCAGGGAACTAAATATCAGAAAGTAAAAGAAAAAATCATCACTATTTCTTGAAAATCTAACATTATATTACCTATAATGTTATAGAACTTTAACAAAATCAACTGAAGATATGTTAAAATCTATAAGAGAGGAGAAAATGGAAAAATATATTTATAATAATTTCTTTTAATCAAACAATAGCTATTGAGACTATATTGAATAAAATAGTGACATATAAGAAACAAGAGCAACATCATCAACAGCAACACAACAATACTAAATTCAATAATTAGAAATTATCCTAATAATCTATACATTACATCCCTATGACTTATTTATTTTATAACTGAAAATTTGTGCCTTTTGACCACCTTCACCCATTTTACCTACCTCACACCCCCCTACCTCTGGCAACCACCAATTCTTTCTCTGTGATTACAGTTAATAACATTGTATTGCATATTTCAAAGTTGCTGAGAAATTAGATCTTAAAAGTTCTCATCACAAGAAGAAATTTTTAACTATATATGATGATGGGTGTTAACTAGATGTATAGTGGTGGTCATTTTGCAGTATAAGCAGACATCAAATCATTATGCTGTATACCTGAAATTAGTATAACATTATATGTCAATTATATCTCAAATAAAAAATTAACCTGATATGAATTGAACAACAATGTGAACTAGTTACTATGGAAGTCCCTATAGTAAAGTAAAAGTAACTATTTTAAAAATACAAAACATCTCACCTTTAACAGGAACCTAATCAACAAAACAAATAAGCAAGCAAAATATAACCAAAGACACTGAAACTGAGAACAATAGGCTGATAGTGACCAGAGGGAAGAGGGGAGGGGATAATGGGGGAAAAGGGTGAAGGGTTTATAGGAACAATTGTAAAGGACACATGGACAATAACAAGGAGAGGGGTGGAAACAGGAGGGAGGTTAGGAGGGCTCAGGTGGTAGGGAGGGGTGGGGGGAAAGGAAGAAAACTGTACTTGTACAACAATAAAAATGTTAAAAAAGAAAAGAATGCATCTATGTAAATATACACTCTGAAATTTTTCTTAAAAAATAAAATAAAATAGTTAATTTTACTCATGTTTTATTTTACATTGGCATATTTTGTGTTTTAACAAATCCTTCTGTATCTTAAGGTCAAAATAATTGACCCATACTTTTCAATAAAGTGTTTATTTTTGTCATTTAAGTCTTTAAAAAAAATAAAGCAATTAAATCGCCCATCTGTCTTAAAACTTTCTGCCCACTGCAGTTAAAAAGAAATCAAGTTTCTTTCTATGGCCTAGGCTTCTCTTACCTCATATCTGATAACTTCTTCCTTTGCTTCCAATTGCCTCTTCTAGGCAAGAAATTCAATTACATCAGCTTCCTGTTTGTCTCTGAACATGTCAAGCTAGTTCTTGCTTTGGGACATTTGTACTAGCTACTTCCTCTTCCTGGAAGTCTCTTCCCTCAGATTTTCTAATTGAAGTCTCTTTTTTCTCTATTCATGTTCTAATTGAAAACTCATATAAGCCAAGAATTATTTCTAACCATCCTTTGTATATAATTGGCACATCTTCCCACCAAGTTATTGTCTATTATGTGTTACAAGACAATGTCAAATGAAAAAGAGCTGTTATACCACATTACATATGGTATAATTAGACTATTATCAAGAATATATTGGACGAGAGAAGATGGTGGCATGGTAAAAGGATGTACATCCCTTTGCCTCCCCCACACAGGTCTTAAACCGGGACATTTTTCAATGCAGCACAGCAAACAGATACCAGAAACACAGCATATTTGAAAACAGATTATCGAAAATTGCAGTGGACGTTGAAAAACCAGACGGTAAGGAGAGTACTCCGGCGGTGCAGAGACCAGGGCGGGGGCTGAGAAACCGGGCCAGGGCTGGCCATAAGACTCTAGGGAGGGAGCTGGGGCAACTGCTCCCTGAACAGCCAAGCAGGGACCCGCCACACCGGCATAAACCGGGTCGCTTGAAAACCCACAGACAAGAGTTAAGATCTCATAGCCCTGGGAGGACTGAACGCGGGAGCGCGCATCTTTGTCTGCGCCCACGCGACATTCTAAACAGCTGCTAGGGGATCGGTGCATCAGCGCACCCAGGGAGACCCGGCGCGACAGGGCGGGCAGTCGCTGGGCACCATAGGGGTTGAACCGTGTTCGTGGGACAGTTGGAACCTGTGCAAGGAAGACTCGGAACATCGGGACTTGTGGG
The DNA here is from genome assembly GCA_004027475.1 of Anoura caudifer. Classification (NCBI taxonomy): domain Eukaryota; kingdom Metazoa; phylum Chordata; class Mammalia; order Chiroptera; family Phyllostomidae; genus Anoura; species Anoura caudifer. The sequence continues at coordinate 1,121 of PVKU01015885.1, read as the reverse complement.
CGCACGACCACAGTTCGTGCCTGGGTCCCTGGGCAGAGAATCTAGGGACACCTCTGAGGACAGTAGGCCAGAGAAAACTGAATGATGAACAAGGGAAAAAAAAAAAAAAAACAATACGGTCACCCCTCGGACACTGCAGTCTTCGAGACCAGAAAAATCAGCTTGGCAAGATTGATAACAGCAAGAATTAGCGGTTTGGGTGTTTTTCGGTTTTTTAATTTTTTGTGGGTTTTTTTTTCTCTTTTTCACTATTATGATCTTTTTTACCCCTCACCTCCTTTTGGCTTCTCAATATTTCTTTCTTGTTTTACTCCTTCTTCCTTTCTTCCCAAGCTTACCACTCCTTCCTGTCTTTTTTCTCTTTTTCATTCTACTTTTCTTTATTCTCTTTCACTTTTTTATTTCCTTTTCCTTCTTTTCTTTCTTTCCTTTCCTTCACTTTTCTCTTTTTTAAACACATACAAGTGAAACAAAAACAAAACAAAACAAAAAAAAAACCCCTGGAACTGTGGAAAGACAAGAGTTGGCCCCAAAAAAGGGGCATTTCAACAGCTGAGACACTGGAAACAGTGAACACCAGAATACCTGAAGGAGATAACACCATTGAATTTCACAGGCATTCTACCACAGAGTTCACACCATAAACCCAGGGAACCAGAACAAACAAATTTAAGAAGCTGAGGCTAACAAGAAGAGTCTCACAAACAATGGGAAGACAAAGAAACAACCCCCAAATGAAAGAAAAGGAGGAAGCCTCAGAAAGAATGCTAAATGAAATAGAGGCAGCTCAACGATCCGATTCTGAGTTCAAAGCAATGGTGGTCAGGAAGCTCCAAGAGCTCTCAATGAGCTACCAAAAACTACAAGGAAGCTACCATGAGCTCACTGCAAACTATATCAACATGAATAAGGAAATAGAAACTATCAACAAGGGCCAAGAGGAAATGAAAAATACAATTTCTGAACTGAAGAACACAGTGGAAGGAATGAAAAGCAGAATCGATGAAGCAGAAGATTGGATCAGCGAGTTGGAGGACAAAGTAGAAAAAATCAGCCAGAAGGAGCAAGAAAAGGAAAAGAGGCTTAGAAAGAATGAAGAAGGATTAAGAGAAATGCAAGAC
>PVKU01015884.1:0-16575 GCA_004027475.1 Anoura caudifer | reverse complement strand
TTTTTTTTTTTTTTTTTTTTTTTTTTTTTTTTTTTTTTTTTTTTTTTTTTTTTTTTTTTTTTTTTTTTTTTTTTTTTTTTTTTTTTTTTTTTTTTTTTTTTTTTTTTTTTTTTTTTTTTTTTTTTTTTTTTTTTTTTTTTTTTTTTTTTTTTTTTTTTTTTTTTTTTTTTTGCGGGAGTTTTTTCTACCCTGTCCTCTAGCTCACTGATTTGATCCTATATTTCATCTAGTCTGATTTTGATTTCTTCTACTGTCTTCTTCAATTCAGAAATTATATTTTTCATTTCCTCTTGAATGCTGTTGATAGTTTCTATGTCCTTTTTCATGCTGATTTATTTTGCAGTGAGTTCATTGTAGCTTCCCTATAGTATTTGGTAATTCTCACTGATCTCATTGAGCTTCCTTGTAACCATTGTTTTCAACTCATTATCTGAGAGTTGTGTTGCCTCTATTTCATTTAGCACTCTTTCTGAGGACTTCTCCTTTCCTTTTGATTGAGCGTTATTTCTTTGTTTTTTCATTATTTGTGAGACTCTTCTTCTTTGCTTCTGCTTCTTCATTTGATCTATTTGGGTGCCTGAGTTTGGTGCTGAACTTATATGGTAGGAGACCTGTGAGATTCAATGGTGCAGTCCTCTTCATCTCCTGAACTTGATGCTCTTGGGATTCCCTTTATGCTGTTTATGTTGGCTCTCTGGATGTAATTGGGTTTTGGTCGCTGTTGGCTTGTTCTTTGGTGGGTCCTTCCCTTTAGTTGGTTGATTGAAGGTCAATCTGCCCACCATGTCTTGTGTGCTGTTGTGCAGGTGCACTGTTTTTTTTTCTTTCTGGATTAACCTCTGGTGATGTCAGATGTTGACCCAGTTTGACCTTACGCAGACAGTTCAAGATTTCCAGGGATCTACTGTCTGTGACTGTCCCCTTCAGTTGTTAATCTCTCCTCCATTGCATCTTAACTGTTTGTGTGGATCTTGGTCCCTTCTACCCTGAGTCTCTGCCCCTCCCCCACTGTATGTACCCTCCAATGATGAGAATGTGAACTAGACATTTGCCTAGCCTCATCATTCTGTGGGGTTCTAATATAATGTCGAATGAGGAGCAAATGAATGGGAGAGAAAAGAGAATTACTCTGCTTATCTAATACAATATTTTCTATAAATGAAGAAAATTCTCCTGCAACTTTGCTGAAAATTTATTTTCTTCCTTCTTAATTTTGGTTCAGCTTTTACACTGTGTACAGGGCCCCTCTCCCTACTTTTCTAAAGGGCAGACATCCTTTGCCACCTGTGCTGAATGCATTAGAAAATACTTTGGTTTTGGCCTGTAAGAGTTATTAGTTTTCTGATTGCTATAAGGTCTGTATAACTTCTTTATTGAAATTATATGTTTTAGTTCAGGTTTAAAAACTAATCAACAGTTATTGAAATTTGCCAGAGTCACTTTAGCCATGGGAGGCTTTGATTGATGATATCCAAAAAATGTAGTTAAAGTGGTTTATTTAGCTACAACTTGAATTCCCTGCATAATTGTATGCTCCAAACAGACCTCTTTATGCTAGTTTTCTCCTAGGCCCTTCTTTGCCTGGAGAAATCCTGATTACATTTGAGAACCCCCTCACCATGTTGTTGTATCAGCCCCCCTTGCCCAGGCAGAGTTGACCTTTGTTCTCCATGCCCCAATGGCTGTTTTTACCTCACAGATAGTCCTTATCTTCTTGTTAGGGTCTGCAATTTGGGCATTTGAGGGGTCTGACAGAATGCAGAGGCCTGGATGGTCCCATAAGCTTTATAACTTCTCAAGCCACAACCAGCACTGTGCTTGGCTTCAGATTGAATTTGATCCACCTTATGTTGCTGGCATAAAAAAATAGGGTATTGCTTTCATGCAAATCCAGAAGTTTTCTACTCTCCACATCACCAAAAACCTACAACAGAAAATTACCAGCTGCTTTTTGAGTCCCCAGTGTAGGAACTACAGAGCCTTTCTAGAAGGCATGTAAGCCATCATCATCATGAATCCTTAACAGTGTCCAACACTGGATGAATTACCTTTCTCCCCCACCCCAAATTAATAGATTTATTATTTACATAACAAAATAACAAGGTATGTAATTCAAGTATATCATTCACACATTCTAAAACTCACCAAATTTTCCCATTTCAAGTGTACAATTCAATGATTTTTATTATATTTAGTCATGGAACTAAGATCCCAATCTAGAATATTTTTATCACCTCCAAAAGAAACATCATGTTCATTTATAGCTACTTTACATTTCTACACCCAACCTTGCTTTTCTGTATGGATTTGCCCTTTCTGGACATTTCACATAAATTGAATAATATATGTTTTTTCACATTTGGCTCCTTCCATTTAGTGTAATTTTTTGAGGTTCACCAGCATTTTAGCATTTTCACCAGTATATCCCTCCTTTATGTGGATGACAACTATTCTGTTATGTGGATAAACATTTTCTTTATCCATTCATTTGTTGATAGATACTTGGGTTGTTTCCACTTTTTGGCCATTATAAGTAATGCTGCAATGAACATTTGTGAACAAATCTTTGTAAAGACACATTTTCATTTCCTCTGGATAGATCCCAAGGGTGAAATTGCTGCTTCATATGGTTTCTCCATGTTTAACATTTTAAGGAAGTGCCAAGCTGGTTTCCAAAGTGAATGCACCATTTTACATTTCCTCCAGCAGTCTATGAGTGTTCCAATGACTCCTTACCCTCACCAACACTTGATATTGCCTGTCTTTTTACCTAAGCCATTCTAGTGGGTGTGAAATAATATATCACTGTGATTTTTATTTGCATTTCACTAAAGAACAATGATATTGAATACCCTTTCATGTGCTTGTTGGTGTTTGGTATATCTTCTTAGGAGAAGACTAAGTGCCTTTTAGAGGATTAAGAGATGAAATCATCCAACATTGAATTTAGGACATACTACATGGCCAAAATGTTAATTTAGGTTTCTACCTTCCAAATCTTCTAAACCATCAGCTAAGACTCATTCAAAAAGATAAATAAAGCAACCTACCCTGGCTGCTGTGACTCAGTGGGTTGAGTGCTGGCCTGCCAACCAAAAGGTCACTGGCTCGATTTCCAGTAAGGGAACATGCCTGGGTTATGGGCCGTGGGAGCATGGGAGAGGCAACCAATGGATGTTTCTCTCGCACATTGATGTTTCTCTCCCTCCCTTCCCCTCTCTCTAGAAATGAATATATAAAATCTTTTTTAAAATAACTCAACCCATTTAACTGAGATACTGTCCTAAAATGTTTACTATATTTTGACCCCTTTTCTGTTGTTTTATGCAAACTGTAAGTCATCCTCCTTTTAAGACTCAAATGGCTGCAATTCCCTCTTTTCCAATAAAACCACATTGACTATCTTTAGCTTATATCCAGTCAACATAAGAAACACCTAAACCTGTAGAGGATTTTTATGAGTTTATTTGAGCAAACTGATGACAATTGCTGGGAAGCAAGATCTCAAATGCTCTGGAGAATGATGATTTGCAATTTCTTTTTTTTTCTTTAAACTGACACTTATAGTAGATTTCAAAATCTGAGCAGCAGTGAGAATCATGTTTCTTGAAAAAACGGAGCAGAGAACAAACAGATAGTGGGCGTGCATCTTTTATGCATCTAGAGTTAAGGTAGGAATGGAAAGAAGATTACATGAAGGTGGGAGAAATCACTGGCAGGGACTGGATTACAGGATAATCAGTAAGATTATATGATCTCTCAGGGTAGTTAAGGTGTCTAGTAAAGAGGCATTTTAAAGGTGTGCTAACCTAGAGGCACAGAAACAATGCACAAGACTTGCTTAAAGCAAAGGTAAACTTTTACTAAAGAAGTTATGTGCCTGTGGAGTGACTACCCACCAAGACTGGCCCAGTTAGGAATTTGTGATCAGATCACCCTGAGAGGTTACTTTTGGTGAAATTTATTACAGAGCACCCCCCTGCCCACTTTTTTTGTCCACAGGTCTTATTCTCCCAGCTCTTTAGCAGTGAGATGAAGGGTTTGTGCTGGAGTCATAGTATTTTTGTAGCTTTTACTTTTTGTTTCTTTCATTTCATGAGATTTGCTCCTTGGCCATGGTCACCATTTGGGTATGTGTATTGATTGATCTGTGCTACATACATGTGACCACCTAGAAACTTAGGAGGAGCTTGTTTAAATCCACATCAGTTTGTTGCTTCAAATACTATTTCCTGTGTTACTGAGCTTGACAGATTTAGACTGTGTCTGACAGGGTTCCACAATCACTTATTTTCCTCAGAAGATTCATAAATGTGTCTATTTTTCTCCTTATTAGAAATGAAGTGGACAAATTTCTATCATTTTTGCAATTCTAATTAACTTCTGTCTAGCTTTAGTGAAAAACCATGACATTTTTATGAAAGGTAAATCAACCACCCTTGTAGAATTTTCCATTCAAATTCTGAGGCATGTGCAAACTGTTTTTAGCTGCTTTTGAGACTTTGCAGACCTCAGTTCTTTTCTGAGCCTCCTGCATCTTCCATATTATGAACCAGGCAAAAGCTAGGCAAGGAACAGGGTTTAAGGCTCTTCTTGCTTTCCAGATTTGAAGCCATAAAAGGGAAGGTTAAGATAGGAGGGGAAATGAAATCAAGGACAAGTCAGGCCCTGACTGGTCTGGCTCAGTTAGTTGAGCCTTGTCCTGCAAAGTGAAAGATTACTGGTGCAGTTCTGGCCTGGGTTGTGGTCTCTTGCATGTGCTTGGTTGGGGCACATGCAAGAGACAACAGATTGATGTTTCTTTCTACCATCAATGTTTCTCACCTTCTCTCTCCCTTCCTTCCCCTCTCTCTAAAAGTAAATAAATAAAATCTTTTTTTAAAAAAAGAACAAAGCTGGATTGAGAGTGAAGTTAATTGCAATGGTAAGTCACTATTGATAAGATGTGGAGCCTGAGAATACAAACCTGAGCTTGTTTGGAAGGCTGTACATCTCAGCACATTCTCATTCATAGTGCAACTAGAAGTGGCTCTATCTTTGCCAAAGTGTGTGATGTGCTTTAGCTTATTACCCATCTGTGTCCTATAAGGGCAGCCTCTTTCTTTGTTACACTGTGTGCTCATTGCTGTCCTTCTGGCTGTGCACGCTATGTGCTGTGCTAGCAAGTGTTTGTAGAATGGCTGCCTGTTTGACCCCAGAAGTATGTGTGGCATAGAAGCCCCAGGGAAGTCGGGACCCCTTGCATGAACACCTCTGGTTGAAAGAGCTTCATCCAATTTTCAAAAATAGATATTTTCTTATATTGTTTGAAAGATTTTATTTATTTATTTTTAAAGAGAGGGAAAGGGAGGGGCATAGAGAGGGACAGAAACACCAGTGTGCAAGAGATACATCAATTTGGTTGCCTCTTGAGTGCCCCCAACTGGAGACCTGGCCCACAGCCCCGGCACCTGCCCTGACTGGGAATCAAACTGGCAACCTTTCAGCTTGCAGGCCAGCACTCAATCCACTTAGCCACACTAGCCAGCACTGTCCATTTTTTTTATAGGTGCCAGACAAATGATCATTTTCAATATGTGCCTTGGTGAGAAAACTGTTGAAAGTACTTCTTTAATATACCTTTCCAAATTGCAAATAGATTTCAAAATCTCAGAAACTCAGGGGCAGAGTTTCCATTTGGCCATGAAAGGTAGAGAAGAGCTGAATCTGGTAATTAATGAAGCATCTATCTTTAGGTAGAATCATATTTTAATGAATGGCCTATGTTAATTCTATAGAATGGGGCTATTTCCACATCCTAGAAGACTCCAATCCTGGCACTGTTAAAGAAATCCTATAGCACAAGTGTTTTCTCCAGGAGAGAGCAGAAAAAGTTAATGTTGTGCTTCATTTAAGTTATTTGAACTTCACAGAAATCCTTGAGAGAGGTAGATATTATCACCTCCAATTTGCAGATAAGTAAACTGGGGTTCTAGAAAGTAGAATGAATTAATCTGTGTTTGATTTACCCCTAGTTTATGATCAGGTATTATGCCTTTCAGAAGTTCCTGTGGCTGAAACAGTGTATTTCATAAAAAATACTACTCTTTGAATATCTAGAAAATGTTTAAAGATCTTAATAAGTTTTCAACCTTTTATTTTAAACTTATTTCAAATTTACTATACTTATAAGAGTATAAAGACCTCTCCTATACCCTCCAGCCACATTTCCCAACCCATAACACTTTAACAATTTATCACATTTGCCTTATCTTATTCCATTCTCTCTCTCTCTCACTCTTTCTCTTATACATTTTTCCTAAACCATTTGCCAGTTGTTCCTTACTATTTCACAGTATATTTCTAATGCCAGCAACAGAGATACTTTCTTACATAACCATAGTACAATCATCAAGTAGTACGGCATTTCTCTTCAATCCACATACCCTATTCCAGTGTCACTGGTTGTGCTTACTAATAATGTCTTTCATAAAATTAGGACCTTATTAAGGATTTGAAGCTACATTTAGATGTCATATCTTTTTAGTCTCCTCCAATTTGGAACAATTTCTTAGTCTATTTGTGCTTTTCAAGGTCTCATCATTTTTGAAGAATGGAATCTGATGTTTCTTCATGATCAGATTCAAGTTATGCCTTATAGGCAAAGATACCAGAGAAGTAATGGTTTGGGAGCATGCCATGTTGACTTGTTCTGATAGTGGCAATGTTAACTTTTGTTACGTGGTTGAGATCTACCCAACAGATTTGTATTTCATATTTACTACTAATTACTAAGTATTTTATGGAGAGACAGTTTTCTCAATTTTCCCCCCTTTATCTCCCCTCTGCCCTGTATACCCCAACCCTCCAGCATTCTGCCCCTTCCCTACCTTAGTTCATGTCCATGGGTTCTACATATAAGTTCTTTGACTTTTCTGTTTGTTATACCATTCTTAACCCCTCTCCATTTATTTTATGCCTAACAATTATGCTTCTTATTCCTTGTACCTTTGACCCCATTCTCCTCTCCCCCTCTCCACCGAAAACTCTCCATGTGATCTCCATATCTGTGATTCTATTACTTTTCTAGCTGTTTTGCATAGTCTTTGTTTTCATTTTTTTAGGTTCAGTTGTTGATAGTTGTGAGTTTGTTGTCATTTTATTGTTCATAGTTTTTGATCTTTTTCTATTTGTTAGATAAGTCCCTTTAACATTTCATATAATAAGGGCTTGGTGATGTTGGACTCCTTTAACTTGACCTTATCTAGGAAGCACTTTATCTGCCCTTCCATTCTAAATGATAGCTTTGCTGGATAGAGTAATCTTGGATGTAGGTCCTTGCCTTTCATGACTTGGAATAGTTCTTTCCAGCCCCTTCTTGCCTGCAAGGTTTCTTTTGAGAAATCAGCTGATAGCCTTATGGAAATTCCTTTGTAAGTAACTGTCTCCTTTCCTCTTGCTGCTTTTAATATTCTCTCCTTATCTTTAATCTTGGGTAATGTAATTATGATGTGTCTTGGAGTCTTCCTCTTTGAGTCCAACTTTTTTGGGACTCTCTGGGTTTCCTGGACTTCCTGGAAGTCTATTTCCATTGCCAGATTGGGGAAGTTTTCCTTCATTTTTTGTTCAAATGAGTTTTCAATATCTTGCTCTTGTTCTTCTTCTGGCACCCCCATGATTCTGATGTTAGAGTGTTTAAAGTTGTCCCAGTGTTTCCTAAGCCTCTCCTCATTTTTTGAATTCTTGTTTCTTCATTCTGTTACAGTTGGATGTTTATTCCTTCCTATTGTTCCAAATTGTTGATTTGAGTCCCAGTTTCCTTCCCTTCACTGTTGGTTCCCTGTATATTTTCCTTTATTTCACTTTGAGTAGCCTTCATTTGTTCCTTCATTTTGCAACTGAGGTAATCAGTTCTATGAGCATCCTGATAATCAGTGTTTTGAACTGTGCATCTGATAGGTTGGCTATCTCCTTGTCACTTAGCTCTTTTTCTGGTGTTTTGATTTGTTCTTTCATTTGGGCCATATTTCTTTGTCACGGTGCACCTGATAAACATATCAGGGTGTAAGGCGGTGGCACCATAGGTATTTGCCAGGGTGGGACAACTCTCTTTGCTGTGTTGTGGTGCTGTCAGTGGGGGAGGGGTAAGAGATGGAACAATTCTGATCACTTGCTCTGCTCTAGCCCCACTTTCTATGGAACTCTCTGTCTTTCATGTGAGACTAGGAGTTTCTGCCACCATGGCAACCCTTGCAATAGTTTACAGCTATCTTTGAGTCTTTAGTTTCCTGTTCAGCCAGCCTTGCTTGGCCTGAATTGCCTCCCACATCCTTTCCACTCTGCTGCCCACCTACTGGTCTCAGTGAATATTGTTTTTAGCTCCTTGGTTGTCAGAATCCATGCAGTTGGATTTTCTGGCACTTCTGGTTGTTTATTGTTTTTAGATTGGTTGTTACCCTTCTTTTGGTTGTGGGAGGAAATAAAGCATTTATATGTACACCACCACCCTGGATGAAACTTTCACAGGTGCATTTTCAAACATGTACTCCAATTTATACGTGGTTTCATCTCACTCATGCATACTTATCTATATTTTAATTTTTGAAATATATATTAAAAAACACAATTTCAGAGTATCTCTAATTCCAATCTAGCAACATGGGGTTTATTCTGTCCACTTCCTTCTGCAATGGTGAGAAACCTGGCTTCCGTTAACCTCAGTACATTTGCTCATTTTCTCAGTCCCACTCTGTGACCAACCGGCCCTCATGGTACTTAGTTGAAGTCCCGGACCCAGGACATACAGATCTACCTCTTACCAGCTGTAGCCTTGGTCCCTGGGAAGAAATAAGGAGTTTTGAATGGATTTTGATACCTTTATAAGTCTATTTGTGTTAGGAGGCAGATAAGCATATAAATAATAAATTCAAAGTCCTGCTTTAATGCTACCTGAATTCATGACCTTGGGTAATGAAGTCTCACTTGCTTATCTGTAAAATGGGGATAATAATGTGCTTATTACTTTTACAGGGTTGTTATTAGCATTAAATGGTAATCTACAAGAAACTGTTGACCAAATACCTGGCACCTGATAAGTATTAGCTCAATGTTTCCCTTTATTATTGTATCAGTCAGGGCCCTAGCAAGAAAACAGATAGCATGCTCAAATTAGGCTAGTCAAGAAAGGCTTAGAAAAAGTACTGTGGTTAGGAGCCCTTTGCAAATAACTGCAGTCAAAGGAGACAGCTATCCTGCTGTAAGTGGCAAGATAAGATCTGGGGTATAAATGCCTTGATCTTCTCCCTGCCCCTGGAAAACCCACCAGAGCCAGAGCCCGTTGACACATTCTATACAGGTCAGCTCTCCTGCAGGGGGAGGGATGGGGGAGGGACATAAAGGGCCAAGTGGAAACAATGTGCTTAATTATTCAACTTTTTTGGTGGTGTGATTTTGTAAAACTGGTAACTGATTCTGATGGAATTCTTGTGGTAGTGTATCAGACCCCTGTCAATACAGTCATCTGGGTAGTTTCAGACCTAGTCCTCTCAGAAGGCAAAGCTTAAAAACAAACTTGGCAAAAGTGATCTGGAGAGTGGGTGTTCTGAGAATTACAGAAGGCTGGGAGTCTAGGAAGCAGGAGAGCAGGATCTGAGCACCTGGAGTCCAAGTCAGGACAGAGGAGGCACTTTGGATTCAGTAAATTGTTCTCTGCAGGCACAAAGAAATAAGCATGATTCACAGTAGCTCTGTTCTGGAGATTATTACCACATCTGGTTAATTAGTTCCAAGGCCAGGCCGTCTGAAACCCAGTTCTGCATGGGCCAGATATTCCCTGGATCATGCCTTCTGTTTGAAACTGGTCAAACCATGCAGAAATGTGATCACCTGAAGAGTCGGCTGGAGAGATGGAATTTGGAAGTCAATCATAATATGAGCCAGAAGAAAAAGATTTGTCCAGATGGTTTTCTGAACAATAAAAAAAAAAAAGAAAGATGTTGGGAGAAAAGGAAAAGAAATGTCCCAGTGTTTCAGGCTTAGGTGTCTTCTCAATATATGCCGATTGATTGAATGTGAGAGAAAGAAAAGGAGTGTTGGAAAAAAGAATTCATGGGTCTTATTGGAAGTGTACACAACTCTCCTTATTCTTCATGATTTCTCCCTGAAGCGGATCTGGGTGGGGAGGCCAAGACCTTTCTGGGCCTCCTAAAAGGGGATAGGTGGCAACAGCTCTGGAGTAAAGCCACTCACATTCAAGTCCATGCCAACCCCTCCCAGCTGAGTGATCCCGGACTGGCAGGTTCCCTGGGAGAACAGTGAGCTTCCAAATCTCAGTTTCCTCACTGGACAAGTGGGGGTGATAGTCCCTAATGCCAGCTATCAGCTTTGTCATTCATATTTCTTGGTACCTTGTTATAACAGATGTTCTGTTTTCAGTGCAGGTGCCTCCTCCATCCTTATCTGATCTAGATGACAAGTCCCTTAAGGGCTGGCACTCAGTTCAGTGTTGATGAACACAAGGAGTTTTTGAATTAAATTTCAATGCTCTGTTCTGTTTTCTTTTGGCTTCTTTTCTTCTGGACAATACTTACTGGTAAGAAGCAGTGGTTGTTTGGTCATAGCTAAGGGTGGCAAGTGTCAGGAACCAGAGTAGAAACACCCTTACCAGTCAGTCTGCTTAAAGAAGACATGATGTGGGCTGTCCAGGCCAGTGTGGCTCAGTTGGTTGGGTGTCATCCTGCAAAGCAGAAGATTGCAGGTTCAATTGCTAGTCAGGTCACATGCCTGGGTTAAGGTTCAGTTCCCAATCAGGGTGCATATGAGAGACAACTGGTAGATGTTTGTCCCTCACATTGGTGTTTCTCTTCCTCTCTTTCTCCCACCCTTCCCCTCTCTCTAAAAACAAATAAATCAAATATATATTTTTTAAAGAGGTGATGTAGGTTCTAGTGTATGGTACAGCAGAGTATCTGGTCATAAGTAATACCCATAAATATCAGTTATTTAAGAATGACTCCTGATTCCCACTTACGTTGAAGAGTCCCCTGCAAGAGTTTTCCTAGGAGGCCCATGACTCAGTCATTCATTCATTTTTGCTGAAACACTGTATAACATAGAAAAGTGCACATATCTATCATAAGTATTCAGCTTGACACATTGTCATAAACAAACACATCCATGTAACTCACATCAAGACATAGAACATGACCAGCATCCCAGGCACAACACTGATGTCAAACAGCATAGGTCACAGGTGGCGAACACAAGGCCCACAGGCCAAATCCAGCCCTCCACCTTGTTCTATCCGGCCTGGCACCTTGTTTCTACCTGGCGGCAGTGCTGAGCTCTCACTTAACTGTTAAGGAGTAGTTACATTTGTACAGTCCTAAAATGACATTCTGCCCTTTGAAGGTAACCACGAGGCTAATGTGGCCCCCAGTGAAAATGAGTTTGACACCCCTTGCTTAGGTTACTTCGACCTGCTGTTGTCCTTTATATACATAGAGATACACAGCCTGTACTCTTTTTCTGTCTGGTACTTTTGCTCCATGTTATGTTTGTGAGATCTACTTTTTGTTGTCTTTATAGGCATTGATATTTATTCATTATCATTGCAGTTAGAAGAAGGTGGGTGAGGTGGGGAGGGATGAGTTTGCCCCTCAGGGAACATTGGCAATATCTGCAGACATTTTTGCTTGTCACAACTTGGGCTGGGGTGGCAAGGGTTGCTACTGACATTTAGCCAGGGCTTCCACTAAACCTCCTGAAATGCACCAAAAAAGCACACACAACAAGCTTATTTCACCTCAAATGCCAGTGGTGCCAAGGTTGAGACACCCTAATATACAACTGTTTGTGAGTGTTTGTGTCTGTTATGAGTATGGCTGCAGAGAACATTGAGCTATATGTCCTTTTATAAACATGTACATATTTCTGTTGAATAAACCTAGGAATGGAATTTCTGGATCACAGGATGTGCCTATGCTCAGCCTTCATAGAGATTGCCAGTTTTTTACAGTTGTACCAGTTCACACTTCCTCCAGCAGTACATGAGCATTTAGGTCGTTCCCTATCTGCACCAATACTTGGTATTTTCTGCCTTTTTTTCATTTATTTATTTTTATTCATCTACATCTACCCCTCATTTAGCATATGGTGTACTATATACTCAGAACATCAGTGTTTGTCAGTAAATAATCCTATCCACATTTTGTGAAAGACTGGGATTATGCACAGGTGTGCTTGCTGTGTATAGTAAATTAGAGACTGCATTTGGGTCAGGATGACTTGCACCTAGGGTTTCTCTCATTTAAATAAAAGTACTAGCCCCTTTCTGTATATTGATTTCCTTTCATTCTTTCTAGGAGTTCCGATTGCTTTCCATAGTAAATTATACAAGGGATAATCACCTGTTTGAGTTCATGTTTATTAAGCATTTCCAAATTGTACAGTATTGTTTATCCTAAAACATTGGTTCTTTTGTTAAGTATATTTTATTGATTATGCTATTACAGTTGTCCCATTTCTCTGTCCCCTTTATTCCCCTCCACCCTGCATGCCCCCCACCAGCATTCCCCACTTAGTTCATGTCCATGGGTCATACATATAAGTTTTTTGGTTTCTGCATTTCCTATACAATTCTTAACCTCCCCACTGTCTGTTTGTACCTACCAGTTATGCTTCTTATTCCCTGTACCTTCTCCCCCATTCTCTCCCTTCCCCTTCCCCTTCCCCTTCCCCTCCCCACTGATAGCCCTCGATCTGTTTTGTTGTATTTCAGAGTAAATTGCCTAGTCTTTGCCAAATAGATCAGATATGGTCACTGAGGAAAAAGATAAAGAATTTTGGTCTCTGATCCATTAGTTCTCAATTGTTGGCCCTGATACCTTGTTAGGAAAGTAAATTATTAAGTTCCATCTGAAACTTACTGACCTCTCGGGGTCAGGGCCCTGTAGCCCATATTTTTAATAACCCCTTCTGGTGATGAGATGTTAAAAAGAAGTTTGCAAAGTGTGGATCTAAAGTATCCTTATCCCCAAGCCATAGACACCGCTACTTTGACTGAATACTTTTGAAAACAAATGTTTCAGTATAACAATTGAGTCAGTTATTCTGCTAGGGTTAAATAATTAACTTCCACATGTAAATTTAGTGGTAAATTTCATCTTGAAATGTTAATTGGCTGTGACTTATTTTGGGTAATTTAATTTTCATTTTCTAAGCCCCTAAATTTCAGACTTTTCATATTTCTAATTGCTACATTTGTGCTACCAGACGATTGTTGCCTATCAGTGCATGCTTTGAATTTGCCTATTTGAATCTGTATACTGTCTTTTGCAAGTATTTGTTTAGCATCTTTTAGCTTTCAGGAAGTGTTTCCATGATACCTTTGCTGCATCAAAATTGGATGCAGATTGCTTCAACTCACACTACCACGATATGATGGAGCACAACCTCCTTCTGGTCCTGCCACCTTAGCCCTTAAAATTCTGTACATTAAATTTCTTCTCCTTCTCTAAGATGAGAGTTTGAAATAATGCTTTTGGTTTCATGACTTAGACAACAGCTTCTTCTGTTGCTAATTGGATGAATGGTGTAGAAAGTGAAACGGTTGGATCCCAGGAGAAGGTGGGTGTTCCCCAGTGAACCGCACCAGGGAACTCTTGGTTATGAGAGAACTGTCATTTTAGTTAAAGATGTGCTTGAAAGTGTCTCCTTTCTTCTTCTCTTTAGCATCATTATCATCATCATTTTAAAAAAAGGCTCCATTTACAAGCCGTCTGGTCACCCAGAATAGAATTACTCACTTGGCTATCCAGAGTGAATTGGATTGTCACCATTCTCTTTCTTCTGGTGAATTATTCTTAGTTCAAGGGGAAAAAGAAATTAATTTTCATATTTTACAATTAAGAATGATTCCCTGAGTCACTTGACATGCTTTAATAACAAAGCAAACACACAGAAATGACCTTTCAAGGAATAGCTATCTGTGAGCCCAAGGAATGATGAAATCTCGCCTCATTTACCTAAACTTTTTGCAAATATTACCTACCCTCTCAATGCTACTTCAACAAACTTTATCAGTGCCAGTCCTTTAAGTGACTTTTTTGCTATTATTTAACATTATAAAGCTAGTGTTTCTGCTCAAGCCTCTGTCCCCTCAATTTCATTCCCAACTGAAGAATAGCAGTTAATGGAGAATGGAAAAACAAGTCCCAGAACAATTATGAAGGTATAATGAAGTTTGAATTAGTACATGCAATTAAACAAAGATAAGATGCACAAGATGTTGAGAATAGAGTTCACTGCTGATATGTGTTTATAGTTAAGTCTCTGCAGCTCTATTCGGAAAAAAAAGGAGGGAAAAGCACTACTTGTACAGTCAAACCATACCTCTGGGTAACTAGGAATCAGTTTAAAGAAAAAAATCATGGAGGGCTGTCCTAGTCCATGCTATTCTAATACATAAATTAAAACATTGTATAAACATGGGTTTCAACACTCTTTTGATTCATAGTTAAAAATTGCACTTTTCAGATGCCCAGATGATTTTGGACCCATTCAACAGAACAGTGTGTGCCAGGCCCTCATCCAGTTGCTGGGCTATCATAGGAACAGGAAGCAAAAGTCCCGACACTCCTGGAGTTCACCTGGTCCCCTGATGGGTACTTTGAGATAATGGCTTACTGAGTTGAATGTTTATCTTTGCTGCCATGCCAGAGAAGTTCTAGATTCACAATTCTTCCTGGGAAAGTTCTCTATACTGTTTTTTCTGGGTTTGTGTTCTTGCTCTCCCTTATAATTTCTCCAGCTAGAGTGCCTCCTCCATGCTCTGAGTGTTGAATCTAACCATTGGAAGCCCTTTCTAACCATTCAAGCTCCAAGGGAAACTTTCATCTTCTGAACTTCCATGACATTTAGTAGAAAACCTCTTGTATGGAACTTATCTATAATCTTTCTTGTTTTGTTGGTTATGTTTTTGGTTGTATGTGTTCTGAATCCTAGAGAAGATATAATCTCCTATAGTACAGGGTCATAGTCACACTTGAATTCGGTCACTGCTTGGCAGATTCACCTCACACATACTGTATTATAGGTCATTTAAGCTGAAAGAGACCATAGGGAACATCCTATTTAAAGAAGAAGCAAGCAGGGATCTAAGATCACATGCTCAGTGAAAGGTGGGAGAGTGATGTGCACCAAGCCCTATGAGTGATGTTGTGGGACTTAGTGGACAGCCCTTCCTTGACACACAAGAAGAAACACATTTTTCATGGTTTCCCCCTAAAATGTGATTGAAAGTTGTTTTTTAATCATTCATTCTATCTGGTTAGTCTGGTCTGAGTTTTTGTTCATCAAAATAAAAGATACCAGGGGACTTCCAGCCAAGATGGAGGCGAAGGTGGTCACACTGTGCCTCCTCGCACAACCAAAATTAAGGAAAATGAAAATTTAGAAACAAGAAAACAACCAGAACCGATAGAAAATTGAACTGTATGGAAGTCCAACAACCATTCATCCAGACCCGTAAGAGGGGTGGAGTCGTGGCAGGAAAAAGTGGAGGTTGGCAGACCCAGGAGCACAGGAAGCAGCGGCTGGCAGACCCCAGGGACACAGGCAGTGGCTAGCAGATCCCAGGTGCACAGATGGCAGCTAGCAGACCCCGGGCATGGGGTGGCAACGGTGAAGACTCAGTGAGGCCATGAAAGGTGGCTGGCTGACCAGGTGGTCCCACATTCATGCGCAGATAGTCCAGGTGAAGGGGAAGTGGCAGAAGGGACTGGAATCTGAGAGAGAGTGGAGCAAGCACCATTGTTCCCTCTTGGACCCCGTCCCCACATACAGAGTCACTACCCAGTGACTGGGCTGCCCCACCCTGGGGAACACCTAAGGCTCCACCCTTCACTACAAAACAGCCGCAACCAGACCAAAAAAAAAAAAAAACCCAAAATGGCTCAAACGGGAGAACAAATCAAAGCCCCAGAGCCAATTCATCTAAGTGACCAAGAGATAGCCAACCTATCAGATGCACAGTTCAAAGCCCTGATGATTAGGATGCTCACAGAATTGGTTGATTTTGCTCACAAATTAGATAAACAAATGAAGGCTACAACAAGTAAAATGAAGGAAAATGCACAGGGAACCAATAGAGGTGGGAGGAAAACTGGGACTCAAATCAATGGAGTGGACCAGAAGGAAGAAAGAAACAACCAAACAGAAAAGAAAGAAGAAACAAGAATTCAAAAAAATGAGGACAGGCTTAGGAACCTCCAGGACATCTTTAAACATCCCAACATCTGAATTATAGAGGTACTAGAAGGGGAAGAGGAAGAGCAACAAATGGAAAACATATTTGAACAAATAATAAAGAAGAACTTCCCCTATCTGGCAAAGGAAATAGACTACCAGGAAGTCCAGGAAGCTCAGAGAGTCCCAAAGAAGTTGGACCCAAGGAGGAACACACCAAGGCATATCATAATTATGTTAGCCAAGATTAAAATGAAGGAGAGAATTCTAGAAGCAGCAAGGGATAAGGGGACAGTCACCTACAAAGGAGTTCCCATCAGACTGTCAGCTGATTTCTCAAAAGAGACCTTA
>PVKU01015883.1:0-16579 GCA_004027475.1 Anoura caudifer | reverse complement strand
GAAGGAGTAAAACAAGAAAGAAGTATTGAGAAGCCAAAAGGAGTTGAGGGGTAAAAGAGATCAAAATAGTGAAAAAGAGAAAAAGAGAAAAAAAAAACCCACAAAAAAATTAAAAAACCGAGTAACACCAAAACCGCTAATTCTTGCTGTTATCAATCTTGCCAAGCTGATTTTTCTGGTCTTGAAGACTGTAGTGGCCGAGGGGTGACCGCATTATTTTTTATTTTTTTATTTTTCCCTTGTTCAACATTCAGTTTTCTCTGGCCTACTGTCCTCAGAGGTGTCCCTAGTTTCTCTGCCCAGGGACCCAGGCGCAAACTGTGGTCGGGCGCCCACAAGTCCCGATGTTCCCTGAGTCTTCCTTGCACAGGTTCCAACTGTCCCACGAACACGGTTCAACCCCTATGGTGCCCAGCGACTGTGCGCCCTGTTGCACCGGGTCTCCCTGGGCGTGCTGATGCACCGATCCCCTAGCAGCTGTTTACAATGTTGCGCGGGCACAGACCAAGGTGCTCGCTCCAGCTCCTGCATTCGTTCCTCCCGGGGCTATGAGGTCTTAACTCCTGTCTGTGAGAATTCAAGCGACCAGGTTTATGCTGGCGTGGCGGGTACCTGCTTGGCTGTCCAGGGAGCAGATGCTCCAGCTCCCTCCCCTGAGACTTACGGCCAGCCCTGGCCTGGTTTCTCAGCCCTGACCCCGGTCTCCGAGCTGCCGGGTCCCTGCTTGGCTGATCAGGGAGCGGCTGGTTTTACAATGTCACGCGGGCGCAGACCAAGGTGCTCGCTCCAGCTCCCGCGTTCGTTCCTCCCGGGGCTATGAGGTCTTAACTCCTGTTTGTGAGATTTCAAGCGACCAGGTTTATGCTGGCCTGGCGAGCCCCTGCTTGGCTGACCAGGGAGTGGATGTTCCTACTCCCTCCCCTGCATCTATCGGCCAGCCCTGGCTTGGTTTCTCGGCCCCCACCCTGGTCTCCGCACCGCCGGAGTACTCTCCTTACCGTCCGGTTTTTCAACGTCCACTGTAGTTTTCGATAATCTGTTTTCAAATATGCTGTGTTTCTGGTGTCTGTTTGCTGTGCTGCATTGAAAAATGTCCCGGTTTAAGACCTATGTGTGGGAGGCAGAGATGTACGTCCTCTTACCATGCCGCCATCTTCCAATATTTCTTAAATTATTTTTAATACATTTTATTGATTATGCTATTACAGTTGTCCCATTTTTCCTCATTATTCCCCTCCACCCTGCACACCCCCTCCCACCCACATTCCCCCTTTAGTTTATGCCCATGTTTCATAAGTTCTTTAGCTTCTACATTTTCTACACTATTCTTATCCTTCCCCTATTTTCTCCTCATCATCTATGCTACTTATTCTCTGTACCTTTTTCCCCTCTCTCCTCCTCCCACTCCCCTGTTGCTAACCCTCCATGTTCCTGTTCTAGTCATTTGCTTAGTTTGCTTTTGTTTTAGGTGTGGTTGTGAATATCTGTGAGTTTGCTGTCTTTTTACTGTCACATTTTTTATCTTCTTTTTCTTAGATAAGTCCCTTTAACGTTTCATATAATAAGGGCTTGGTGATGATGAACTCCTTGAACTTGACCTTATCTGAGAAGCACTTTATCTGCCCTTCCATTCTAAATGAAAGCTTTGCTGGATAGAGCAATCTTGGATGCAGGTCCCTGCCTTTCATGACTTGGAATACCTCTTTCCAGCCCCTTCTTGCCTGTAAGGTCTCCTTTGAGAAATCAGCTAACAGTCTGATGGGAACTCCTTTGTAGGTGACTGTGCCCTTATCCCTTGCTGCTTCTAGAATTCTCTCCTTCATTTTAATCTTGGCTAATGTAATTATGGTGTGCCTTGGTGCATTCCTCCTTGGGTCCAACTTCTTTGGGACTCTCTGAGCTTCCTGGACTTCCTGGAAGTCTATTTCCTTTGCCAGATTGGGGAAGTTCTCCTTTATTATTTGTTCAAATAAATTTTCTACTTGTTGCTCTTCCTCTTCCCCTTCTGGTACCCCTATAATTCGGATGTTGGGAGACTGAAAGATGTCCTGGAGGTTCCTAAGCCTCTCCTCATTTTTTTGAATTCTTGTTTCTTTATTCTTTTCTGGTTGAATGTTTCTTTCTTCCTTCTGGTCCACTCCATTGATTGGAGTCCCAGTTTTCCTCCCATCTCTATTGGTTCCCTGTGTGTTTTCCTTCATTTCACTTATTGTAGTCTTCATTTGTTCATCTAATTGGTGAGCAAAATCAACCAATTCTGTGAGCATCCTGATCACCAGCGCTTTGAACTGTGCGTCTGATAGGTTGGCTATCTCTTGATCGCTTAGATGAATTGGCTCTGGGGCT
Source organism: Anoura caudifer (assembly GCA_004027475.1). Lineage (NCBI taxonomy): Eukaryota > Metazoa > Chordata > Mammalia > Chiroptera > Phyllostomidae > Anoura > Anoura caudifer. Next base: position 14,233 of record PVKU01015883.1, on the reverse strand, counting down.
TTGATCTGTTCTCCCATTTGAGCTATTTTTAGTTTTGGGGGTCTTTTTGTTGTTGTTGTTGTTGTTGTTTTTGTCTGGTCACAGTAGTTATGTATGAGGGGCAGAGCCTTAGGTGTTCCCCAGGGTGGGGCAGCCCAGTCCCTGGGTTGTGACGCTGTACGTGGGGGTAGGATCCGAGAGGGAACAATGGCACTTGCTCCATGCTCTCTCGAATTCCAGTCCTTTCCACAGCTTCCCCAAGCAAATTGGGCCCAGGGTGTTGATTTCCATGTGGGTGGGCTTGTGTACATTCTAGGACCCTGTGGGTCTCTGCAGTGAACTCTTCTATGCACCTGGGTCTGCCAACCTCCACTTTTTCCTGCCGCGACTCCGCCCCTCTTAAAGATCTGGATGAATGGTTGTTGGACTTCCGTACAGTTCAATTTTCTATCAGTTCTGGTTATTTTCTTGTTTCTAAAACTTTGCTGTCCTTAATTTTGGTTGTGCAAGGAGGCACAGTGTGTCCACCTATGCCTCCATCTTGGCTGGAAGTCCTAAATTATTTTTTTAATCAACACATGTTTATAGAGCTCAGGCCCTGTTAGGGAATCTGAGGTTTGAGTGGTTAACAATATAGACAGAAAGAAATCCCTGACTTTATGGAGCTTACTTTCTAATGAGAAGGTAATACCGCTGTGGAAAAAAACAGTGAAGGTATTGAATGAACCACAGGAATATCTGGGAAGCAGTTCACTCAGAAAGAGTGAGTGCAAAAGTCCTGAGACTGAATTGTGCTGAGTGTTTCTAAAGACCCACAGAGTAGTTTCTGTGGCAGGAGCAAAGGTTAGGCCTGAGAGGTAGCTAGGACAAGTGATGGGGAGTTTTTAAGCCATTGCAGTGACTCTGGCTTTTGTCTAGAGTGAGTTTCAAAAGGGGTCATTAAAAAAAGGTTGTTATCAAACCATGTTTTTCTTTTAGGATTTCCAAAAAGTAGTTTTGACCAATATTTAAAATATGGATCTGGGCCTGGCTGGATAGCTCAGTTGGTTAGAGCATTATCCCAGTACACCAAGTTTACGGGTTCAATCGCCAGTCAGGGCACATACAAGAATCAAACAATAAATGCATAAATAAGTGGAACAACAAATTGATGTCTCTCTCTTATTCTCTCTTTCTCTCCCTCTCCTTCCCTCCTCTCTAATATTGGTAAAAATAAAAACAATTAAAAAAATTAAATGTGGATCTAGTGGCCTCCTTGATAAAGGCCCTCCATATCTTTGTTGTTTCTCGGAGTCTTTTTTGTCACTTTTACTTTTCCTTTAATTTAATCCAATGGAAAAGTCAAACTTTGAAAAAACAAAATATCCAGAACTGAATACATGTGTACAATATGGTATGCCTTTATATTCTTATTCTGTTGTATAATTTCAGACAGGACAGGTGCGACATATTTCTCACCTGAATTTCACTGCCTGGCCAGACCATGATACGCCTTCTCAGCCAGATGACCTGCTCACTTTTATCTCTTACATGAGACACATTCACAGCTCAGGCCCAATCATCACACACTGCAGCGCTGGCATTGGACGTTCAGGGACCCTGATATGCATAGATGTGGTTCTAGGATTAATCAGTCAGGATCTGGAGGTGAGTACAAGTACAGGGTGAGTGAGCATTTGACCAGAAATGATGGTGGAATCTATGGTAATTTTTTAATAATGTGTTGAGATCTTGGAATTTTTTTTTCATCAGTTTGTATGAATGCTTTGATTTTCTTACTGTATAGAATTGTACATTCAAAACTGCATAGACCATAATAAAAAAGAGATAACTTAAGCATATATTTGTTTTACTGGGTTTTTTTAACCATGTGCTGTAAAGCCTCTTGTGCAGTATTATTGCATTTTACTCTTTATAGTCTTTAGGCTTGTATAAGATAAAGTCAGTATTGTTATCATACTTTCAGGGGTAGACATATTGAAGCACAAAAGAAAGTACATTTTGAAATGAACAGGCTTATCCTTTTTTTTGTTATTGTTACCTGTAGATAAGAAATATAAATTTTGTTAATTGATTCTAAATAGTCTACATCAAAAGTTACTCCCAATTTAAAAATTATTTCTAAATAAACAAAGCTAATAAGTGTGATATTGCTTAAAACCTAAATTAGTATAAACCTTACATAAATATTAGCATATAGAATTATACATAACATAATTAAAACATTTGTCCTTTAAAGAATTTTAGTTAAAAACAGTTCTTTCACTTCACACTGTATTATATCTACCATAATAATTTAAGTAGGACAAAACAAAATAGTCTACTTCTCCTTGTTTCAAGCTATTACATATCAATGAAATAAAAATCAGGAGTTTTATTGATTTAATTTTTTAATTAGAAATTAGTCCAATTTCAGAGGGACAAAGATTTCTGTTGGGAATTTTCAGGTAGAATGACCTTCCCTAATTTTTGAAAGATCATAAATAAAATTATCAAATTATAGCAAAGTCAGTTCACCAACTCATTTTGTCTAGAACAGTGTCCCCAGACTGCTAGAAGGGGAAGGAGAAAGGGGTATGAAAGCTGCGTAAGCCACCGTGCTGTGAGCCTCTGGGGCTCAACCCTGGCTGTCCTTCTTACCTAAAACAGAGACTCTCATTTGGTTTCTGGCAGTTCGACATCTCTGACTTAGTTCGCTGCATGAGACTGCAGAGACACGGGATGGTTCAGACACAGGTGAGTTTTTGTGTCTTCTAATAAGGGTTTTCGTGAGGTTTCTGATGTCTTAAAAGTTCCGGTTAAACCACTTATCTTTTGAGGGTTCCCACATTATTGCATAAACCCAAAGATTTATGGTAATGAGGGACTTTTTTTTTAATATAGGGGCTAATTCAGAAAAAAAAAACAAAAATATTTCTAGGCTATTTTTTAATGTTGCCTTTTAATTTTAAAAATGAGGAAATGCAGTATCTGCACTGACTAGATTACAGAGTATGAGGTGGCACGTTGGGGTCAAATCTGGGGAGTGGAACAAACTAGTGTGTAATTAGCGGCATTCTTTCCCCATAGCCAACCAAAAAAATAGAAGGCAACGTTGTTGCTACAGAAATTCCCCAAGAGTGAATGGATTCAGCAGTATTGATTAGAAGGCAGGAAGGCAGGCTGAGTTGCTTACCTTGGACAAGGCACTGGTAGAGAGTGAAAGAGTGGGTCTATTTGTCCTCCGTTTCAATCATTTTCATTTCATTCACCTGAAATCAAACCAGTTTCTCTCCCACTGACCTACGGCCTCCACAGGGACTGCATTACTTAGGGTATCTGCCTGCTCTGAACAGACTGCTGTCCTTTGTGTTTGTATTGGAAGGAGGGATGTGGAAGCTATTTTCATATATCTATAAATTCACGTTTCTCTACCTCTTGAATTATATAGAAGTTTATTATTTTTATTATGTTTTAAAGATTTTATTTATTTATTTATTTATTTATTTTTAGACAGAGGGGAAAGGAGGGAGAAAGAGGGAAAGAAACATCAATGTGTGGTTATCTCTCACATGCCCCCTACTGGGGACCTGGCCCATAGCCCAGCCATGTGCCCTGACTGGGAATTGAACCAGCGACCCACTGGTTGGCAGGCTGGCACACAATCCACTGAGCCACACCAGCCAGGGCAAAAGTTTACTATTTTTAAAATTAGAATTTGCCTACTTTTTCTTCTTACACCTTTTTAATTCAAATTAAATCTTCTAAATATTAAGCTGATTTACAGTCAAATTTGTTAGGTAAAGAAAACATATTAATCCAGAATAGCAGTTCTTTAGACCCAGGCATTAGGCAGATGTCAACTGAGCGCCTAGCGAGTACTGGGCCCCTTATAGGTAAAGGAGCACATCAGTGAATAAAACAAAGATCTTCTAGTAGGATGGTGATGAGGAAGGCAGATAATAGACACATTAAATAAGTAAATTATATAGGACATTTGAAAGTTATACATGCTTTAGAAAGAAAAATGTAGAGCAGGGTGAAGACAATCAGTCATGTGTTGAGGTGCTGTTTTAAATAGGTGGCACCACTGAAAATAACATTCGTGCACAGATTTGGAGAAGCTGACCGAGGGGGTTCGTGCAGGTATCTGGGAGCAAGAGCTTTTCTAGCAGACAGAGCCACCTGTGTGGAAATCCAAGGTGGGAGGGATCTTGTGTTTAAGTTCACAGCCAGTGTGGCTGAGGTGGAAGGAGGAGGAGGCAGGTGAGAGGGAGGGGATGGAGCCAGGGCTAAGGCTTCCCCTAGTGAAACAGAGCCATGGCAGGACTGTCAGGATGGAGTGACAGGAACAGACTCACATTGTGAAGGACCACTCTGACTGCTGTGTTGAAACAAGTCCCAACTGGAAGGTTGGGTGGAGAAGGATGCAAGGTTGGAAGCAGGGAGCTCAGTTAGGTGGCCAGCAGGGGTAGTCCTGAATGGAATAGTGGGTGTGGATATAGGGAAAAGAGAAGTGGGTTTGCCAATGGTTTGTGGGGTGAGAGAAGGTTAAGGATGAACGTGTAGAAAACATGCAAAAAATACGACAGATGAGCAAAAAGTAAATAAAAGGTTTCTTATTTTCCTACACTTCATAGTTGTTAGTGTTTAGGCAACTTCCTCACTTTTTTGACTCTGAGCAGGAGTGCTGAGGCACACACACTCGCATGCACGCTCACATGCACACAGCTACTTTAAGTGCGGCTCAGCTCTACTTTCCATTTAGTATGCTCTGAATGTTTTAAATTTCCTTTCAGACTCCTTAATTCCTTGTCAAGCAACAAGAAAACTCAGATCCCTTGCCATCAACTTAATGGAGAATAATTTCACCAAAAAAAGTTAATTTTCAAAAAAACACTGATTTCTGCATTTTTCTCTTCCAAATATTAAAAGTAATTTTTGTAGCTTCTTGGGTATTAACTTCTTGACATTTCAAAATACCAGATGAGTTCAATAAATCTAGAAGAAATTTTGTAGAAAGTTGGGGTTTTTTTCCAATTATAAAAGCAAATCACAAAAAAATAGAATGGCCCACTGATCAGAGACTGCTTCAGTTAGCACTCTGGAACATTTCTATCCATTCCCACCATACCACCCCAGGGCTTTTTCCCTTCTAATTTTATCAATCTGGCTTTGATTTTTAATCATTTTTATGACACTGCACTATTCTGTATCCTGCTTCTCACATTGAATTACTCAGACATCAAATAGTAATGAAGCTATGTTTATAAAATATTCACATTACACATCTAAAGTCTTCTCTCTATATATAGGATCAATATATTTTCTGCTACCAAGTCATCCTTTATGTTCTGACACGTCTCCAAGCTGAAGAAGAAGAAGAAAAAGAGCAGCCCCAGCCTCTGAAATGACCTGAAAAAACAGCCTGCTGGATGCCTTTCCAGTTCTTGCCTTAATGTCCAACAGATGCTCCTGTTGCCCATTGAAAACAATGACCACAGGAGAGCAAGTCCATACAGGGTCATTACGCTTGTTCTCCTCCACCTCAGAGAGGCATTCTTCATCACCGTGAATCATGTTGCAATGCTGTATTTGTACAGCTACTTTAACCTTTAATAGTTATTTTTTTTTTAATTTAACACTAACTGAATAATGCAGCTCTTAGGGACAATTGAGGCAGCATTTGATTATAGTGGACATTGTTACAAGGATACACTGAGTCTTTTTAATGTACCAATCTTGTTTATAGAAAAATTATTTTCCAGTATTTCAATAAAGTAGTATATTATAGGGACACCTAAAACCAATATTTAAGCTTTAAATGACAGTAGTAGTGGCATAGAAAAAAGTAGCAAATGTTTACTGTATCAATTTCTAATGTTTACTATATAGAATTTACTATAATATATTTATATGCTTTTTCCTGAAAATGGAGTGATCAGATATTTGTAGCTGCATTGTCCATTTGTTATACATTATCTCACCTTGTAAATAAAAATACACTTTAAAATATGAACAAGCCCAAAGTATGTGCAGACAAATTAAATCTTTTCAGTGTGTTACTTTTTTTAACAACACCCAGGCCCCTGGGAAGGCAAGGACTCCTGGACCCCAATCTCCCTCTCCCCACCTGGGCCCAACGGTGCCAGCCTCGGGGTCCCAGTGTCATCAGGAACCAGGGCAGATCCTGATCAAGGTCAGGCATGAGGGGCAGGCACCGACTGACAGTAGCTAAGAAATTCAGTCTCCCTCGCTGAGAGTGGTTCCAGCTTACTGTGCCTAAATCAATATGTTAAAGGTCTAGATGTGATAAAGCCCAGAATATGTCAGATGGCAAGGAGTAACACTAAAGAGAACAGTATCACACTGCCTGGGAGATTTATATTTGGTTTTTCCTGAAGGGGAAGAGATCAACCTCAAGAGCCTGCTTCTGTTTCTCATTACTGAACATGTCTTAACAAATCCATTCTTGACAGTGTGCCTCCCCTCGGCAGGAGCGGTGGGTGCCTTTCCAAGAGCCAGGAGGAAACTGTTTGGTTCATCCTCGTAAGATTGAGCAACTCTCAGTTAGTTAATTTGAATTTCTGATCACACCCAGGTGCAGGAATTTGCTAGGACCTATCCCTTTGTGTCTGAGCTACATGAGGGCAGGAGCCAATGTCAGTCAGTGCATGGAGCCTCGCGGTGGTGTGTTTGACCCCTTACCAGGTAGCCGGTTTGAACCCTACCTCAGAAGTGCCTTCATATCTGGCAAAAGCACCACCACCACCATATTCATTTTATTAAGAACAGTTTTTGTAACTTGGGTCACAGCTGAGGATTTCTTTCTTTCTTTCTTTTTTTTTTTTTTAAGATTCTGTTGCTTTAAAAGATGTTGGGAAACTCCTGTCTTGTGTGACTTGGAATTATGAGGCCTTGATTTCCTGTCGAAGCGCAGGAAACTAGGCCAGCAGGGCCCCTGGAGCCAGTACAGCTGGAGGTGATTATCCACCATCTGAATTCAACAGAGATGGGAGAGAGGGAAGCTGAAGAAAGATCCCTCTTCTGCAAAGAATGTGGCTAGGAAATGGAAACTGGGGGAGGAAAATGTAGGTTTCAGTTTACAGGCCCTGGGAACTTCATTATAGGAAACGCTACCATCCTCCTTGGGGACCTGGCTCCACTATCAGAATGTGATGAGCCATTTGCTAGGGCCACGCTGGTTTGAAAGCATGGCAAGGCCACAGAGCCAGGGTGGCACATGGAGACATCCAGATGTCAAATGAATGAATAAATACAGTTAACTGGGCTCTTAATCCACACTGGATAACTAAGGACTATAAAATATACCCCCAAATATATAATGGCTCAAACAATCATTTCTCATCTAACAGTTCTGGGCAGGAGAAGAGCTCAACAGGTCAGCTCTCCTCCCAATTTTCAGGAACCCAGCCTGAAGGAGGTTCTGTAATCAACACATAGCTTCCAAGGTCATACTGGGAATCATCTCCCTTCCCCTAGCCAGAAGGGGAAAGCATGGAGGGCCACCTGTGGGAAGGTTGCAAGAGTCAGGCAGGCCTGGAAACAAAGCAGGCAGCTGCCACTCATCCAAGCAGCAAGAACTGGTCAAACAGTGCCCGCCTGGTACAAGGAAGCTGGGAAATGAGTTGGGCGACCAGGTGTTTCCTGTGACGGGCCACTCCGCTGTAGAAGGGGAAACACACATTGTGATGGAATTACTTAACAAAACTAAACTAGAGTGGTATATTCTAAAAGAATGGTATCTTAGTATAGTCCTGAGTGTTGCATTTTATCTCCATGTCGAAACTTTGGTACATACCATCAGCAGAAATCTTTGTGAATTATCATAACAGAAAGGAGAGAAATGGATGTGAAGGGAAGAAAATCAGGTGCTCAAATCTGTGGTTCATGATACTCTGCCAGATCTCTTGATTTTAAAATGACTATGTAAATGAAATGTGATGAATCCAAGAAATTTTTTAAAAATAGCTATCCTCTGGGTCATCGATATCTTGACAGTAAGAGAATGTATTCCTGTTTCAGATAATTCAGAAATATTCAAGATACTTGATCATGGTGGAGAAAAATGTGCAAATTATACATTCACCTACATAATACTTTTATGCTAATTTAGTTAACATAAATTTGGAACTGCATTTGATTATTTGATTGCAAGGAACTAAAAACCAACCACGTGGGCTTACACAAATTAGAAATTTCATTCCAAAACAAAACAGGTTTAGAAGCAGGCAGTTTCTGTGGTTGATTCTACAGTTCAAGAATGTCAACAGATGCTTACGTATCCTGGCCTTTCCTCCATGGTCTGGAAATGGCTGCTGCTGCAGCCCCAAGCTATTCCATCCACATTAGAGAAAGGAAAGAGGAAGAAAGGCATGAGAAAGGGTTAGTGCCTAGTTAGGGCATGAAAACAAAATGTTCTAGAAATCACATGTAGACTTCCACTTCTTACTAGCAAGCACTATGTCACATGGCCATCTCTAGCTTCAAAAAACTTATTTTTAGCTAGCCATATTGCTGTCCTGAACAAAATCTTGGTTTTGTTAATGAAGACAAAGGAAACAACAGACAAAGCAGTGTGTGCCTTTCCAGATCTGCCAGTTTCTGCCATTTCTTTAGTAGCTAATACTATGTCAAGATTTAAAATCTTTCTGATCCCAGAACTATTTGAACTTGTAACTGTTGAAAAGACATTCATAGATAGGAAATATTTGAAAGTAATCTTCAGCTTTGCAAATTTAGAAACATAATTTTATCCCTTCACCCAAAATTATATTCTAAAGGTCAGGCTAAGCAAACTTGATACACTCGCTGATAAACTGAGTTGCCAGTTTTTTACTTTAGCTCTCAAGCAGGATGACTAAGCCTGGATGGTGAGGTGGGGCTCTTCCCAGGGGGAAAGTACATACACACAGAGGCTGGTTAGAACTAGCTCAGAGGCTAAGATGTGATTCATTAGACGGCGTTAGGCTGAATTACCCTTTCTATACTAGGACTAATTGTGACTACACAAGGAAAAGAAAGGGATGGAACACTCACTGCTCACTTCCCATGCATCATAACAGGTATTTTCACATTACCTAATACATTTCAGGGTGTTTAGCATTGAATGTCTCTTTTTTTCCAGAGAGGAAAATGAAGTCCAGTAGGACTGTCACTTGCCCAGTGTTGCCCAAATAACAGAACTGGGATTCAATTCCGGGTCTGTCTGACTTCAACCTACACTTCAGAGGCATCCCAGCTCTTTAGGTGGAAGACAGCAAGTGGCCCTGGCAGACCCCATGTTCTTTCCACTACAGTCCGCTGCCCCACCCACCCATCCAGCACTTTTCCAGACGTGGGGCTAGACTCATTCCACTTACCCTTATCTCTTTTGGCCCCACTTCTTCTGAGCCTCATATAGGCCCTGGCTTTTATGAACTCATAATCATTTAGATCAGTTAGAATATAATTATTCAGGTAGAGCTTTTTGTAGTTACATTCTTCATCCCAAAGCTGATACATGGCCTCCTGGACAACTTGACTGTTTCCAGGTCTTCTCAGTAACATGTTTGCAAACCATCTCTGGAGATAACAGTCTTCTGATGTGACTGCTTTCACACACTCATGTTGATTTGTGTTGTTTCTGCCTTAAAAAGGTGGTTTTTGTAGACCTGTCCCCAGATTATCCCTGACTACAGTAAATGCTGACCATGTTGACCACAGCCAATCCTTTCAGAATGGAATGTTGGATGTTACCATTTCATTTAGATTCCTTCATAGAGAAACAGTGTAGAAATTCTTTTTCTTCTTTTGTATAGCCTTTAAAGTTCATGGTAATGCTCATTTTAGGCCTGGGGATGTCAGTACATAACCCTACTCTGTTCACTGTGGCAATCTCTTCCCCACGGGACTGTAACCCATGAGGTCGGGAACGCTTCCTGCCTTATTGTTGCAGTTTGTGCCGGGCACCCTGTACACAGTGCAGACCAGCTTCCCAGTATAACCGTGCTTCTCAGGGGGGCACACGGGGGTCCCCAAGTGGTCAAGTGGCACTTGAGAGTAAAGAGTCACATCACAAGTCTTCATAGTTCTTTTCCTTATAAATATACTTGCAACACCTAATGAGGCTCTTTCTGTACTACCATAAAAGCGGGCTTAATTGTGCGAATACCATAATACTCATTGTCATTATATTAACCCGCAAGTTCTTGGGAATACTCACAAAATAAAACTGTAAAGATTTACCTTAGACGATACACTTTCTCACACATTTCGAAACTTACAAATAAGAGTAGACAGGAGACACAGAGCTGCGTGCAGCTTCAGGGGCATCTTTAGGAGTCAGCGACACAGTGGAAAACATTCAGACCAAAACCAAGAACCAAGAGACTGCCCCTTTTGACAGCTGCCTCCCCAACCAGAACCAGACCAGGAACTGTTGGCAGAACTACCTGGACTTCCCCTGCTGTGAGAAGTCAATGACTGCTAATGGGGGCAATGACTGCTAACGGGGGTGATGTCTCCGTGCATGAGGGGTACTGGCATGGGTACAAGTCCCTTTGCCCCATATCCTGGGTATGGCCTGGGATGACCCCTGACAGAAGGCACATTCCCTGGGAAGATCTGAACTGTCTGCACCCTGCCTCTCCTCTGTCCTCCATCCTTCTCCCAGGAGGGTGAAAGGGGACCTGGGCACATCCCACCCTGGGATCCTGAATCATTACTTAACCAATAATAAGTACTTGTTGTGAAAAATAAAAGAATAAAAGAAAGTGGAACCAAATGGAGTCCTGACAAAAACACATTATATAGGAAGTTAGGTGATAAGTGTGGCATTTCATACCAGTAAAGATTAATGATTCAATACATGGTGTTGGGACAATCAGATTCTTAACACACCATACAGAAAAATTAAGTTCAAGATGGAATAAAATATGTGCATATTTAGTCCATGAAAGTAAGCAAAATTATATGAGAAATATTTTTAATACAAGAATAGAGGAGGAAGACGGGTCCTACAATGCCAGGCCACATGCACAGCAGCCAGTGCCCACGCTGTGGGGACCCTTGGAAAGAACTCCCTGGAAAGGGGCCAAATACATGCACAAATGGAGTCCTTTCACAATTCACCATCCACTTAAAAATATAAATATTCAAACACTAGATATATCAAGGATGAACAGTTATGTAAAGACTAATATGGCTTAGTATGTAAAAAATATAAAATTCTTGTACAGCAATAGACATTATAGAATAACAGAAGATAAAAGAGTAGGTAGAATGTTGACAAGCAGGACAAAGGGTCACCATCCATTTGTGTTAAAATTTATCAATCAAAAAGGAAAAATATAACAGAAAAGTAGACAAGGGACATGAATAAGCAAGTGGTCATAAAAAAATATTTTACTCATAATTCAAAAATGCAATTTTACATGAGACATTCTCACAAGTCAAAATTGATCATCCTTTAGATGGTGTGACTGTGGGAACCCAGTTCCTCCCAGGCGTTGGAATGCACACGGCGTGGCCAGGAGCAATTGGGCAGCGTTCCATGTGCAATCAGCCTGGCAACCCACATTGCAGGAAGTGACCTACAGAAATACTTGCAGAAGGGCAGGGGTATTTGTAGCAGCATTGCAATGCCAATAAGTTGAAAGCTAACTAAATGTCCATGAGTAAGGAATGGTTAAACAAATGAGCCCTTCCATGCAGTGAAATCCTTCCTTGAAGCCGCTGTTATGAAGAATGAGGTAGGTCAACACAGACTGATGTGCAAAGATGCTCCAGACGTGTCATTAAGTGACTTACAAAACAGTGTAAGTGGGATAATCCCAATATTTTAAAAGTTATATAATGTGTAAACAAAAATCAGGACGCTATACATGTGCTTATCACTGGGGAGTGAAGATATGGGACATTCACCTTTTAACCTCAGTGTTCCTTAAATTACGTCTAAATTTGTATTACATCTATGATCCGAAAAGACTTGAATCACTTTGGAAAAGGCCTCATTTTTAATATGGGCTGTAGGCTTCCTCACCAATGTTCCAAAGGACCTTCCCAAAGTCAAGTGGTTACAGACTCTGTCTTTGCTCTGAAGTATGAGATGCTCTATGCGGAGTCCCTACCGTTGTGAGATTGAAGTCCACCTGAGGATGACATCATACAACAAAGGGGTATCACTCTTCACTGCACGGGAAGACAAGAACACAGAAGCTGGTAAATATGTTGTGTAAACCCCAGAAGGACTCCCTAAAATAGGCAGAGTACCTTCTCAAAAGTGTATCCTGATGATTACAAGCCACACAAAAATATAAATATTTCCACAGGCCCTGCCAATGAGACCCATGCATCAGTTCTGCACTCTCTTTACTGGTTGTGGAGGAAGTCAGTGTACAGTCAGGCAGCAAGCCCCTATTATGCACATGAAGAGATGTGGCCTGTTGGTTCAAGAGTCATGTGGGAATCCATAGGCTCTGGTGATCCAGGAGTTACTGCAACTTCTTCATTCACCTCCAAGAAAGCACTAGCCTCTTTGGGAGAGGTGAGTTTCTTGTTATGGCAGCCTTCTGCACCACCTGGATTGCTTTTCTTGTGTTTATTCTTCAATCTCCTCTTGTACATCTTATATGCTAGATGTTAAAACATGCAAGTATTAAAAAAAATCACTGTAGTAAGAACAATAATTTAGTGACCTTGTGTGCTGATTAATACTTCAGGAGTATGTTTGCTTTGGGTCACATATGCATAAACACACTGGAAAAAAAGGAGGGGGCAAGGAAAATGAGAGGAAACCATGAAACAAAACAATTCAGTCTATCAAAATGGCAGTTTCTATCTGGAATGGACCTTTTGGGAATGAGACAGTCATCAAGTCACTGACAGCTCATCCACTCATTCATCCATTTATTCAGTCAACTCCTGGGAAGTGCTGCCAATGAGCCTGGTGCTCCTCTGGCTTCTGGAACACAGCTGGGAATGAATGTTCCTTCCCTCATGGTCTCTTGTCTTGTGGGAAAGTTAAACCACAAGTGTTCCTTGCATTGATTGTTATATCAGTAATCCGTATATAATCAGTTATATCAGCAATCACTGAGAGGGACTCAGAGCCTGTTCCCTGGCAATAAAAATGACCATGGCCCAAAATTAAAATACATACGTGTGTTCATATCTACCCATCTATGTATGTATTTTTTATATGTCTCAATGGGAATTCCTTTCTTACACCTATTCTGTGATTTTCTTTTTATTTTTTTATTGTTATTCTATTAGAGCTGTACCAATTTTTACCCTTTGTCCTCTCTCCCTAGCCCACCCCACACTCCCAAAGTCAATCCCCACTATATACACATATTTTTTTAATTTTACCTCCTGTGAATCTACATAGTGGTTGACTCCAAGATGATGTATATTTGGCTGTATGGATAGGTAAGCATACAGGGTGGGGCCAAAGTACAATAGGTTTACAGTTGTGAGTACACAAAACAGACTTCATTCTTGTATTATTATTTCTTTATTATGGTATTATTTTCCATATGAGCAACTGTAAACCTACTTTTGCCTCACCCTGTATATATACACATAGACATATGTATACATATATACAATTAATTTCAATATTTGTGTATGTATTATACTTCATAGTTAAAAAATATGCCACAGCCATTCAGCACAACTCTTAGACACAAAAACACCGTGAAATAACTTGACATTTGGCTCTCGCTGAAACATAGTAAATGTCAGTTTTGAGATAAACGATGTCTCATGGAGACTGAGCACATCCTGAAATCGAAGTGCTGATAGTGCACTGTCTTCTGTGAAGCATACTCATTTATAATTGTAAGCTTACTTTCCCCTAGTTTTTTAATATTTTTCTGTGAAACTTACACTTTGTGGCAAAGGATCTTGTTTATGCACCTTTTTCCCAAAAATGTCAGGCTAAAAATGTATCACAAGGGCAGCACATGCGTGTTTGGACTGAAAAAGGACTTGGTAAGTTGGGTCAACAATTTTCAATCCATCCAATGGGGTCTCTACCTACCTGCAACAATAAGAATTCCATCCACCATCTGGAAGAGTCCATAGGCCAAGGGGAAGCTAATCATCTGGACCATCTGCTCAGCAGTGAAAGACAACTGGAGCATGGTGATGCACATCTGAATATTCTGAGCTCCAGTTTCTAAGGAAATTGTTCTGCACCTACAATAATTTTTTTTCAGAAGTTACATCCTAGTAATAAGGACTTTTTTTTTTTTTTTTTTTTTTTTTGTTT
>PVKU01015882.1:0-16594 GCA_004027475.1 Anoura caudifer | reverse complement strand
CCCCCCCCCAAATGGCTCAAATGGAAGAAAAGATCAAAGCCCCAGAGCCAACTCATCTAAGCGACAAAGAGCCAACCTATCAGATGCACAGTTCAAAGCACTGGTGATCAGGATGCTCACAGAATTGGTTGATTTTGCTCACAAATTAGATGAAAAAAATGAAGGCTACAATAAGTGAAATGAAGGAAAATGCACAGAGAAGCAATAGTGATGGGAGGAAAACTGGAACTCAAACCAATGGAGTGGGCCAAAAGGAAGGAAGAAAGAAAGAAAGAAACAGAAAAGAATGAAGAAACAAGAATTCAAAACAATGAGGAGAGGCTTAGGAACCTCCAAGACTTCTTTAAACCTCCCAACATCCGAATTATAGGGGTACCAGAAGGCGAAGAGGAAGAGCAACAAGTGGAAAACTTATTTGAACAAATAATGAAGAAGAACTTCCCTAATCTGGCAAAGGAAATAGACTTCCAGAAAGTCCAGGAAGCTCAAAGTCCCAAAGAGGTTGGTCAAAGGAAGCACACTCCAGGGCACATAATAATTACATTTCCCAAGGTTAAAGATAAGGAGAGAATCTTAAAAGTAGCAAGAGAAAAGGAAACAGTTACCTACAAAGGAGTTCCCATAAGACTGTCAGCTGATTTCTCAAAAGAAACCTTCCAGGCAAGAAGGGTCTGGAAAGAAATATTCCAACTCATGAAAGGCAAGGACCTATATCCAAGATTGCTCTATCCAGCAAAGCTTTCATTTAGAATGGAAGGGCAGATAAAGTGCTTCCCAGAGAAGGCCAAGTTAAAGGAATTCATCATCACCAAGTCCTTATTGTATGAAATGTTAAAGGGACTTAACTAAGAAAAAGAAGATGATGAAAACTTTGAACAGTAAAATGACAACAAACTCACAGCTATCAACAATTGAACCTAAAAAAACCCTAACAAACAAACTAAGCAAATAACTAGATCAGGAACCAAGTCACAGAAATGGACATCATCTGGAGGGTTATCAGTGGGGAGGGGGAAGGAGGAGAATGGTGGAAAAGGCACAGAGAATAAGAAGCACAAATGGTGGGTACAAAGTGATAGAGGGAGGTTAAGAAGAGTATGGGAAGCCCTGGCTGGTGTAGCTCAGTGGATTGAGTGTGGGCCTGAGAACCCAAGGATCTCGGTTCAATTCCCAGTCAAGGCACATGCCTGGGTTGCAGGACAGTTCCCGGCAGGGGACACACAAGAGGCAACCATACATTGATATTTCTCTCCCTCTCTCCTTCCCTTCCTCTCTAAAGATAAATAAATAAAATCTAAAAATAAAAAAGAAGTATATACATTTAAAAAAAAGAAGAAGAAGAGTATGGGAAATGGAGAAGCCAAAGAACTTAGATGTACAACCCATGGACATGAACTAAGTTGGGGAAATGCTGGTGGGAAGGGGTACAGGGTGGAAGAGAATAAAGAAAGGAAAAAAAATGGGACAACTATAAGAGTGTAATCAATAAAATATATTAAATAAAGAAAAAATGCAAAAAAAAAAGAAGACAGATAAAACTAGGACTCAGATTTCACACATGTTACTCCACTGCTTTAATGTACTATTGACAGTACCATCACATTTCCGGGAGTTCCATTTATTTCCCCCTGTCTCCTTCCTTCAGCCATGATATTTTTATACAAGGAGGAAGAGGAAGAGAGGAATGTGAACAAACATGGGTCCCCCTGTTAAAATGTGGTGACGATGGCTGGGCCTTGAGCAGGACACTCCAAAGCCTCTTCCCCCCCAGAGTGGCCAGCCCAGGTCTGGGGCTCCGCCCAGTTCCCCCAGCCCCTCCCACTGCTGCTCACCGAGGCTGCCAGGTGCCATGCCTGGGAGGCTCCTGTGACGCCACACGAAGTGTGCTGCTCCCTTTGAGCACTGTGGGCACCCACTGAGTGTGTCCCACACTAGCCAGAAGGTGAAGATGGAGACACAGAAGAGGAGGGGGAGAGGAAGGAGAAGAATAAAAAATCTGATTTCTACAAAATCAATCGATTGATCAATCAATCCCAAAGGAATCGAAAGGTAGACCAGAAGGAACAAAGTATAAAGGTGGGGGGAAAAATGTTAAAACCAATGCTGAGTTGCGGAAACATCTGTAATCAAGAGGCAGACCCCAGAAGCCATGAAGGGAGAGTGTGACTGATGGGACCTCGAACGAATTAACACTGCGGTGGCTGCCACCTCCCAGTCAGACCCACGGGAGACCACGAGGCACCGGGAGTGACACAACCATAGACAAATGGTGACAGTCCCCCTCCCACAGGGGCCTGCAGATCAATGTGAAATGACCAACGCAGAAACTTTATCATGGGTGACTGTGGTCCCTACACCGAAAATGGTTGTGGGTTCGATTCCAAGTAGGGCACGTACTTATTTCCATTCGATCCCTGCTTGGGGTGCGGATGGGAGGCAACTGGTCTGTGCTTCCCTCTCACATCGATGCTTCTCCCCCCCGCACCCTTCCTTTCTCTCTATAATTAATAAGCATATCTTTGGGTGAGGATAATAAATAAATAAATAAATAAATAAATAAATAAATAAATAAATAAATAAATGAAATGAAATGGGTATGTGATAGGAACAAATAATTCTTAGGGAAGTGACTAGCCCAGAGTCCCACAGCTCTTGGAGGGCAGAGTCAAGGCCAACACCTTCTGACGCTGGTACTGAAGGAGGGAAATGTGGTTTTAATAATTCAAAAGGTTCCAGGTTTGCCTCTGCCTGTATAAACACAGAGACCGAAGCTCACACTCCTTTGCTTGTACTCACTTCTCCAGTTGGTTTATTAAGATGACAAAACTGGTGTCATACAATGCGCCCTCCTGGCTCCCTGCTCCTGGGAGCACCTCTCACTTCTCCACTCATCCCATGGCCATGAACTGAGTTCCAGCCAAAGGCAGGGAAGCAAAGGCCAGGTCATCTTCCTGCTCAGTCGGCCATCATGGTTTCTGGGCTGGTCACTCCCTGCTCAGGGCCTCCGTGTCCCCACAACATGGTTGGAGAAACAACCTCTCAGGTTCCTGAGTTCTCAAAAGAAACCCTTTGCCCCCACCAATCTCAGCAGCAGCCCCAGGGGGCAGCCTCAGGTCAGCTGGGCCATCAGGAAAGGAGGCTCTGACTCACTCGCCCTCCTCCAGCTTGTCTGCTTTCTCCAAGTCACCCCAACAGCCACCTTCTTTCTGGGGTCCCCAGCCATATATCAGGTAACCCAGGACCTGAGCTCAGCTGGGGGGAATTTTGTGAACCCATCCCCCCCCCCGTTTCCCCTCCTCTCCAGTGTTCAGGGCCCCAGGGGAGGGAGAAAGCCCCCAGACACATGTGGGGGCACATCCAGGCTCTGAGCTTCGGTTCTCCCTCATCTACAGAATAGTGACAATAGTCCCTGTTGCAGGGAGTTGTGAGAACAGGTGGGTGGGGGCTCCTACCCTCCCCAGCTTACCAAGGAATCCTCCTCTGCCTGAGCTGGAACAAGATCCAGTTGCTCTTAGCCGTGCACATCCACTCGCCAGCTGTGTCACTGCAAAAACCAGAACCTCTTCTATTCTCAGAAGTTACAGGAAGCAAAAGTGAAAGCAAGTGTAACAGGAAAAGACACCAGGGAAAAGACCCCAGCGTTTGGGCTGCCTGTCACTACCAAACCCAATAAGCAATGACAGCGATTGAATCTTTTATGAGCGCTTTATTCAGATGGCCAGCAATCTGAGAAGATGGCGGGTTCGTACCCTAACAAACCATCTTCCCTTCTCTTTCCTGGCCAGAACTTTTATAGGGGAGGTGGGGGAGGACAAACAAGGTGAGGTGAGGGCTTTGAGATTCAGAAGCTGCAACATTCCTGTCCTTAGCATGTAGCTGTTCCCAAGGGGTGGGGGGTGGTTGTCTGCTCTCCCTGGAACAAAGGTTTGAATGTCCCCAGGTGGTAATCCTCTATCAGCGGCCCAGGAGGCTGGCTATTTCCCAGGAGCCAGGATGGGCCTTACCTGTAGTTTCTGAAATAAAAGCTTTAACATACACATTACTTGCTAGACTTATAACTTTTTCCTTAAGCTAAAATTTTCCAGGTCTTGAGTCCCCTATCACTTCTGTGGTGCGGATTGTCCAGCTGAGTCCCATTTACTAGTCACTGGGTCTTCGGTCCCTAAGTGGGGTGATCTCCACTCATAGCCCTGGAGTCAGGAGATGCCTAATTCTCACCTCAGCTTGGCTTTGGAGTCCCCACCTTTGTCATCCCACCAGGAGACTGTGTCCCGCGAGGACATGGATGTCCATCTGGAGTCCATTTGGCATTCTGACTGAAGGATATTTACGGTGACGGACCACAGCTCCAATGGACGTTTCACTGAGTTCCGCATCTCACATGGGCATCATCTGGATGTGAAGCTGATGTCGTGCTAGAGACAGGGAGAAGAACTGGGAAGCAGGGAACTTACAGGGGGAAAAATGGCAAAAACTAACATAAGCAAGTGTCAAAGGTCAAATGAGACCCTCGGTTTGAGTCTTGGCTCCTCCCCTGAGCTGCCTGGTGAAAGCCGTGGCCTCTCTCCTCACCTCGGCTTCCTCTTCTGCGAAGCAGGCCACGTTCCTGGCGCAGTCTATGTGGTGAGGATGAGAGCAAACTGGGGTGTGTGTCCTCATGCAACATTGTCCATCACTCTGCCATCCCTCCCCTAAGAGCAGGGGACAGGTGGCCGTGGTGGCCCATGGACATTTGCCTGTAATGAATGGGCCCACATGGAAGGGCCAGGTTGGCCTGTGTTGTCTGCTCCCAGCCCCACTGCCCCTGCCTGGACCAAGGCAGAAACCCTGGCATCTGCAGGACCTACAGGCCTCGGGTCATCGTCCTTCCAGTCATTTGAGCTGTAAAATGCGGTTGATGGTTCCCAGAGCTGGTATTTGAATTGAACAGGAGAGGCATGCAGCTGCCTGCACGGTGCCCGGCACGCCCTCAGTCCTTCGGCCTGGTGGCTGCTCTGCTCAGGAGCTGAGCCCTAGGTAGCTGAGGGGCATAAGAAAGGACCAGGAGCCAAAAAAAATCCAATTACAGGCTTTTTTTCGAGGTGGGACACTGAGATCCAGGGGCAGAGTCCGAACCAACTGGGGCAGCGAGGGAAAAGGTTTTCAAGGGTGTGTAGCAGACCCCCAGGGAGGGTGAGTCACCCTGCTCACCTGTCCCAGGTGTCCAGGGTATAGGTGTTTGCAAGACAATGTCTCTGCTCAGGGATGGCTGATTCAGTGACAGAAAGTCTGGGAGATTCATGGGCCTTGTGTCTTGGAGAAGCTCCAGGGAGAGGGGAGGGGCAGTGAGTTTCAACCACTCTCCAGCTGGATGCCCGAGGCTGTGCCTCAGTTGCTGCAGATATTGAGCCGGTGACAATACCTTCTTTGTTTGGGCACAGGCGTGGTAACACCAAACAGGAAAACAGGCTTGCTTCCTGTTGTCAGACCTTTCTGTGCTCCCTTGACGATGGCCTTCCTATAAAAGTCTTGTTAGGAGAGGAACCGAGCCTGGAGGGAAGGCAGCAGCAGCAGCCCCTCTGTTCGCTCCCACAAACTTCTGTCTGCACCCAAACAGCATTTACCACCAGGGCTGGGCGCAAAGACCAAAGGCACTGTCCCTGCCACCAGGGACAATCTGATCAAATGGGGTCAGGGGAGATATCTACACAGTGGCCCCGCTGAGGGCTCAGGCCCCTCCTCCAGGTGCCATGGGAGCAGAGCCAACAGGGGACAGGGGACCCTGTGGAGTACATGCTGGAAGGCTGCTTGGAGGAGGTGATACCAGATTTGGGCTTTGAAAGATGAGCATCATTTTCAGGTGGTAGAAGCTGGTGCTGCTGGCAGAAGGGCTCACGTAAAAAAGTCTGGAAGCTGCCTGCACACGGCCTTCAACAGTAGAAGGAACACAACGCAGTACAGCAGGTCTGCAACAGGCATCTGCAGCGTCAGCGATGATGCCGAGTGCTGCGGGCAGAGGGGAACAAGGCAGGCATTTTGGGGGCTGTGGGAGGATGAGAGGGCAGGGTCTGGGAAGAAGCCCATGGGGAGGAGGGGTAATGTGCCCAGGATCCCACACTCTGTTAGGGGCGGGTCTTCCAAAAAGCAGGAGGCAGGATGGGCTGGGCTGAGAAGGCCCTGAGTTTCAGGTCTGGGGTGCTTCCCAGAGGGGTCAGGAGGAGGTCGTGACCAGTGTAGAGTGGAGCACTTTGGGTGATGTATTTGGTGTCGAGCTTCTCAGAATCCGGGCACTTGTGATAGGGGACTCAAGACCTGGAAAATTTTAGCTTAAGGAAAAAGTTATTAAGCCTAGCAAGTAATATGTAATATTAAAGCCTTTTGTTTCAGAAACTACAGGTAAGACCCATCCTGGCTCCTTGGAAACAACCAGCCTCCTGGGGAGAGATTACCACCTGGGGACTTTTTGGAGGCATCAGGGCCTTTGTAGCAATGAGGAGACAGATGCTGCCCAGCTCACCTAATCCTCCCTGGATTTCAAAGCCCTCACCACACCTGTTTGTCCTCCCTCACCTCCCTTATAAAAATTCTGGCCAGGAAAGAGAAGGGAAGATGGCTTGTTAGGGTACAAACCCACCATCTTCTCAAATCGCCAGCCATCTGAATAAAGCGCTCATAAAAGATTATTGAATCTTTTATGATTCAATAAAAGAATGATTCACTGTCATTGCTTATTGGGTTTGGTAGTGACAGGCAGCCCGGACGCCGATGTCTTTTCCGGTTGATACAGGGTACAGCCAGGAGAGGGACCCCAAAAATAGGGATTTGGAATGGGGCCCAGAACTCAGGGTGTCCAGGGAATATTAGAGGGACATACAAGATGTCCTCACCCCTTCCCTCACAGGTATGAGTTGGGGGAAGGGACACATGGAGCAGGGACATGCAGAGCTGCTAATCCATGGCATGGTCATTTAACATATCTATAGCCTTTGGCTGGTAGCTTAGATGTGTTAAATAGCTGTGGCCATGCTCTGAGCCAGGGGGATGGAAAGGACTCCCCCCAAGACGTGACTGGGGGAGGAACCTCAAGTTACAGCACCTGCCTGGGAGCTTGGAGAAGATTGGCTCCAGAAAATGGGGACACACCTGCCCAGACTCATAATGGCATCCCAATAACCTTGGAAATATACAGGAATGCTGGCAGGTGTAACTGATTGTAGGAGGAGTTGGAAATGGGGGTACAGAAGGGATTTGGCGCAGGGATTTAAAACTGAGACGTGGCAGCCATTAAGAGAAGATCCATGCGGTTTCACCAGAGTGCAGGACCCACAGCCCTACAAGGGAAAAATCAGCATGTGGCTTTAGCAAAGAATTGCCACCTGGCTTTGCCCGATTGGAGACCCTCTCGCAGCTTTGCCAGAGGGGGAGATTCCATGCGGTTTCACCAGAGTGCAGACCCCTGCAGCTTTGGTGGAGAGGGAGAGCCACGTGGCTTTGCCAGAGTGGGGACCCCTTCCCCACAGCTTTGGTAGAAGAATGACCATGCGGCTTTGGGGTGCTCCCTTTGGCTGCGTGGCCTGGGAGCGAGAGAGATTTTGCCTGAAAGAAGGGAGAAAGGACTCTTGCCAGTAGGCCATGAGAAGGTGCCACATGGCTTCGGATTAATTAGAGATCCTGCCTGGACGATGACACAGCTGATGGTATCAGGAGCCTGGATACCAGATGTGTGCTCATCTGCCTGAGTTATGGTACCCTGAATTAGCACAGAGGGAGATAGGAAGCACTGTGGGCATCTGTGGGTATCCTAAAGGACTTTAATATTTTAATGAAGATGTTAAGTCGCTACTTTAACTCTGTATGGCATTAAATAAACATTTCCTTTCCCTTTCACAAATCTCTGGCTTTGAGAGGCATCTTTCCATGAGGCGGCGGACATAACTGACCTTCTGTTGCTCTGTAACACGGTTACAGAAGGTCACCTGGGATGGCGGCAGCCTCAGAGTCAGGGTCTTGGCCAAAAGCTGTGGTCAACACCTAGCAACTCTCAGCCCACTGTGAACAAAATCCCAACTAAGTGGAAAAGTAACCCCAAAGTCGCTTAGAAAGGCGTCTGGCTAGCATCGGCCGGTGGAGGCTGCAGGAGGCACCCAGCCAGAGGCACCCAGCATGCACCCTCAGCCCACCTCGGCCCATCCCAGGCTCTCCCACCTGGGGGGAGGCACATGTGGCTCAGACACGGTGGACGTTACAGGTGTTGTGCTCCAGAACAGGGGCCCTATCTCCCTGTCACCCTCCCTTTCAAAGGGATGGTGGAGGTGGGCAGGGAGCCTCACACTGACATGTGGCAAAGGGGCTGTTTGCAGTCATCTGAGTGGCCAGCAGAGATGGGAACCTCAGGCTGCGGACACAGGACCCACCCCCACGCCAGCAGCACCTGGCAACCCCACAGGGAGTGGCCACCAGTCTCAGCCACTCGTTGCCCAGCTGCCAGCCTTGTCCAGGGGACAATCCTAGTCTTTGGTCAGGTGGTAAAACTGGGCCCAAGTGAGTAAGAATTGTCAACTTAGGGAGGGTTAGGACTAAGTGTAAATATGACAAAAATCAAACCCATAATTTTAGTATTTTTATGTTGAAGTCAAGACAAATACTGTGTTTTTAATTTTAATACACACATATGATCAAGAGAATTGGGCCCACACTCACGGTTAATAGGTTTTGGATTCCAATTTAAAACAGGGTATTGAGCAATTTATCTAGACAAGTGATTTTCAGTTGGAAGACACCCTGCTGAGTAGTAAGGATGCACGAATGCACCTCAGTCCAGTTCCGCAGACCCCCATAGGAGGGGCGAGGAGAGGCAGGCAGGGGTGCGGTGGGGCTGTGAAAGCCACACTGCCGCACACCTCCGGCGTGGGTGCCCACCTCTGTTCCGGCTTCGGGAGACCCCGGGCCTCTTGTCCTGCCTCGCTGTTGTGCGCGAGTGTGGCCTCAGCAGGGAGAGCACCTGGCCTCCAGAAGAACGGCATGGCCAGCGCTCCTCACAGAGCACATGCAGACGCACACGGTGCCCCACGATTTCACTTCTGGGCCCCACCCCCAACACCAAAAGGAGAGTCTCGAAGGGCTATCTACACACTCACACGCACGGCAGCATGAGTCACAGAAGCTGAAGGTGGGCCCGCCCATGTATGCACACACATGCACGTGCACATGCGCGCACACGATGGAGTTTTGTTCACACAGAAAGGCAGATCCGGTACACGCTGCTGCCCCAGACATGAGCCCTGAGCACTCTGCTCAAGCATAATAATTCAATCACTAAGAAGCAAAGGCCATGTGACTCCAACGACATGAAGTGCCTTCAGGATCAAAGTCACACAGTGGTCAGGGGCTGGGAGGGGAGGGGACATGGGGAGTTCGTGTTTCCTGGGGACAGAGCTCCTCCTCTGCAGACAGCGGTTCTGTGGACAGCAGTGGTGACAGCTGCACAGCCACGTGAGGACCTTACTGCCACCAAACTGCCCTTCAAAATGGGTCAGACGGTCAGTTTGGTCATGTACCCCTTCGTGATTTTCTAAAATGCAAATAGCCCTTAAAAAGCCCAACTCTTGTGGAAAAAACAGTGTGGCCTGACCATTCACACTTAGGGAGGCGTTTTCACAGGCGGAGTCCTACCAGCTCCAACCACCTGTGACGGGAGCATTCATTCTCATTTTTTTTTTAAGATTTTATTTATTTTATCTTTGGAGGGGAAGGGAAGGAGGGAGAGAAACATCAATGTGTGGTTGCCTCTCGTGTGTCCCCTGCTGGGAACTGGCCTGCAACCCAGGCATGTGCCCTGACTGGGAATCGAACCGCAATCCTTTGGTTCACAGGCCCACGCTCAATCCACTGAGCTACACCAGCCAGGGGCTCATTCTCATTTCTTGAGGGAAAGCCAAGGTCCAACAAGGTGAATGACCTCCCCGAAAAGTGGGGAACTGGGCTGGTGTTTTTCCTTCATTTTGTTTTCAAGACCATGCATGTCCCCAGAGCAGGAGAAACCCTTAGAACCCTCAAGTATTCTGAAAATGTAATTTTCTTCCCTAGCTCTCCCTGCTGGCTCTGGACACAGCAAAGCTTCCGCCCCCTTGTTCAAGGACATGATGAGCTGTGGAAGCTGGAACCCAACCCAGGACGATGGGACACGGGTGGTGACAAGGAACGTGGCCAAACCTCACGGCCCAGAAAACTCAGTACCCCTGAAAGCTAGCAGCTGCCCCCAAGCCCTCCAGGGCCCGGCCCCACCCACCTCCCAGGGCAGCTGCCGCTGCTTCCTTCCCAGGGGAGAAGGGGCACCTTCCCTGTGAAGGTCAAATAGGAGCCCAGGGCTCACTGCTTGCGTCCAGCCTTCAGTCAAGTGGGTGCCACATCCCTACTGTAAGGGAGAATGTTCCTCCCTCCCCCCACCTCTTGCAGCTATGGGGACATCAGTCTTCCTGGGCTGGGTCTCTACCTTGTACCAGCTCAGTGTCAAGCACAGAATAAGTACACAGTAAACAACGAACCAAGGCTTACTGGAGACACTCTCAGCATCCCCGAACCTGGCCCTGCCTGCCTTTCAGCATCCTCCCCACTCAGGCCTGTGCCCCAGCCACACCGCACCGGCGGAGGCTTCCAGGAGGCACAAAGCAGGTGCCCACTGCCTTCAGGCCACCCTCTGCAGCACACGGACACCACGAGACAAGTGGCGCGTAGCACATGGTACTCTTTATTGTGACGCCCAGTGGGAAACCTCTGTGAACCAGCTTCCTGTAGTGGTGACGGCTGCAACACACGCTAAGGCACTTTTATTCTATAAAACGGGGCAGGGCTGGGAGTGCCATTCACTCCTTTGTGACAGCAACTGGGACCTGGATTCAGAGCTTTGTAGGCACATGCAGCTTGTACACAGCTTCATGATTTGTTGAGTTTCTTTTCCTTAAAAAGAATGCCTTCTTTGCCATAAGTAAGTCTAAATGCAGCATATACAAAACAGGAATACAGGTAAATTCAGCAACCAGTGTAGACCAGTGTAGGGCACGCTACTCTCTTCTAAACATGGTTCCAAAGGAAGGCAGTGATAAAGACTGGGGATTTTATCAATTATCACAAGAAGGGGGAAAAGAGAAAGCCTCTTTTTTTTCTCCTTTCAAAAAAACATCTGCGCATGTGGCGAGTTCTTCCACGATCCTGCGCCGACGTGCAGATAAACCGCCCCCGGGCCCCAGTCCTGGAGCAGGTACAGGATGGTGTGGGAGGGCCTCTGGCCCTGTCTGATGCGCCGGCTGTCAGACTTGGGACAAGTCCCTTAACCATTATGTGTATTTGGTCCCCAAGAGTGTTGGGAGAAGACACTGCTGGCCTTTCCAGCTTTGCCCCTAGGCCCTGTCTGCTTGGCCCAACGACCTTGCGGTGACAGGGCTGGCTGCCCTCGGCAAAGGAGGGATGGGGTCATCATTGCACTTGAGACGTCTTAGGATCGGGAAGGGGACGGGGCGCTGCCCAGTGTGAGCGGGGAGGAGCTACCTGCCTGCCCACGCCCGGCATTCCGTGCCCTGCACAGAGGTGGCGCCCCTGGGCCTGCCCTCACCAGGCCACCCAGAGCCCACGGGAGGTGGGGCCGATGGGGCAGAGGGTGTGAGGTCACCGCGTGTGATTGCCAACAGCAAAGACGGGGGGCGGGGGAGGGGAGAGCTGGTGGCGGAGGCGGGAAGGTGACCACTCTTCTGGGGTGCTGGGCTCTCAAAACTCCTTAGGGTGAATAAAAATAGATTTGTAGAAAAAACTCTGGCCCACCCCGGTGGCCTCCCTTCTTGCCTCACTGCCTTGTGCTTTTGGCAAGAGAAGGCCGCAGGTCCAGTAGGCCACTTGTTCCTGAGCCCAGGGCCCAGGACCCTGACTCTTTGGTATTGGATTTTAGGGCGCAGGGGAGGGGAGCGGGAGAGGCTGCAGCAGAGAAGCCGAAGGCCCTCAACAAGGCCTGGGGGCTGGGGAAGGGAGCGCAGGCCTGAGGCCCCCAGGCCTGGTGGGTGGGGGTGAGAGTTTGGTCACAGCAGTCCCAAGAAGGTGGGGGGCTATGAAGGGGAGGCAGAGTCATCCCTTGGTCGGTCTGTCGGTCGGTCTGTCTGTCCTTCTTGGGCAGCAGGTAGAGAGGTTATTCGGCAGCTTTGGCTTCAGCCCCATCGGCTTTGCCGTCCACCTCCTCATCTGAACATTCGCCAGCACCTTTCCGGGCCATTCGGCGGGGCACGACAAATGGCAGGTCCCCACGCCTGGGGGCAGAGGCAGAAGGCAGAGGTCAGAAGGCCAGCCAGGGTGGCCCAAGCACAGCTCACACATTCCACAGCGACCCCTAGAGGGAAACTGGTGCCTAACATCCCACAAGAGAAACTACCCAGGGCCTCTGGGCCACTGCCTCCAGGTAGGACAGGGCAGCTACCAGAGCAGGCCATTAAAGCTTTCCCTTCAACCCACGACACTGGCAAACACCTCCAGGAAATCAGGACAGATGAAAGGGGGAAAGTCGGGGGAATAGATGGAGTTGCCTTCCGCAAAATGCCACCCTTTACGCAACTAAGTATAAAACAGGGGAAACCGAGAGATGCGGAAGCAGTGTGCAAAGACTGGCGTGTTCTTCCATCACATGTAGAAAATGAATAGTAAACACTGACTAGAATGTCTGCTCGTGTTGATTCATGCTTTAAAAGAGGACTGTCGTGAAAGGCAGCAGAAAGGAGGATGGGTAGGCGGGGAACACCCCTGCCTCAGCCATTTCCCGCTTATTGGATGTCAACACACCCTGGAGAGATGCAAGGAGGCCCCTCTCGGTCCTGCAGGCCCGGTAAGGTGACAGCAACCTCTGCCAGTGAGCTATCTCCACGCACCTGGGATGGGCCGGGCCTCCTCTGCACAGCAGGTGGGAGCAGCCCCGTGAGCACACTTCCCAGCAGGACGGGCTGAACGACCCAGAGTTCACGGTTTATGCCAAAGGCTGGGCCATAGCCCAGGAGGCAGCAAGATCCCTGAGGGGCAGCAGCCCTGTGCTCCCTGATGTCTAGTTCAGAAAGGGAACCACCTTCACAGGAGCTTCGCTGTCTGCACGGTGCCCTGCACAACGAATGAGCCTTTGGAGGGAGAAAGACGTGCTGGGCGGAAGCAGGGCTCACCTGAGCTTGTTCTTGAGGGAGCTGACCTCCCGGTTCATGGCGTCGGCGGTCTCGGTGGCGTCCTCCAGCTCGCGCTGCAGCTTCCTGCGGGAGGCGTTGGCCCGCTGGGCCTCCTCCTCAGCTTCCTCCAGCTGCCGCTTGAGCTGCTTCAGGCGGGTGGACGCCTTGTCAGCCTGTGGAGAGGAGCGGCCCAGGTTAGGGGCTCTGGGAGAGGGAGGCCCGCCCAGCCCCCACCAGCCCAGGGCCCCACTGCTCTGCCGCAAGCACACCTGGTCCTTGAACTGCTCCGCGTTCCTGCGCTCGTCATCCACCTGCAGCAACACGTCCTTCAGCTTCTTCTCAGCCCGACGCACCTGCTTACATGCCGCCTGGCGCTCCCTGCCAGGTACAGACAGAGTGGCTCAGGGGGGGCACCCTCCTTCAGAATGTCTGGCCCACAAACCACAAGCTGGACCTCCATCCCAGGGCCTCACTGGGATTTGCCTTCCGGGGAGGCCTTGGTGCACAGGCGGCCCCTCTTGACTGAACACCCACTATGAGCTTGTCTCTCCCGGAGGCAGGGTAATTGGCCCCATTTCTCAGATGGGGAAACTGGGGCTCCGGGAAGGGAAGCGACACCTCATAGCACATGTGCAGCTAGGAAAAAGGGAGGGTGAGACTGGGCTCCAGTGTGGCCCCTGTTACCTACAAATGAGTCTCTGTCCTGCTCGGCCCAGTTATCCCCCAAGTGGCTGTCAGCCCCCTACCTCTCTCTGTGCAGCCCTCAGAGGTGGTCCTCAAAACCCATCTCTGGGCCATGGGCAGCTATTCCAACTCCACAAGGCCCCAGAGAAACAGAGGACAGCCCCATCAGCATGGGGAAACAGCTTCTGGGACTCGGGGACAGAAAGCTGGTTCCTGACTGGACTCAGGGACAGGACTGCAGATGGGCTTGAAGACTGCTCCAGGTGACAGGACAGGGATACCTACTTGGTCTCGTTGTCCAGCTGCTCTTCCAGTTGTCCGATCTTGGCCTCCAGGGCAGTGATGGAGGCCTTGTACTTGGACTTGACAGTGCCCTCCATCTCCTGCAGTTTGACCTTGAGCTCCTTGTTCTGGCGCTCGAGCTGCTGCCTGGCGTTCTCGTTCTTCTGGGCGTGGCTGCGCTCCAGGTTCAGGTCAGTGTTGATCTGGTCGATCTGTGGGAAAAAGGGCCGATGACCTTGAGGAAAGCTGGGGATCCTGCTGGGGCCAGAGGTGGGCCAGCTGGATCCTGCAGAGCTCCTGAAAATAACGGGTCCCCAAAACCTAACAGCATCTAGGACTTCCTCCCCTAAGCAACCCAGAAGCTGCTGGCTTTGCCCATGTAGTGCTCAGAACCTGCAGCCCCGAGCCTGGTGCAGAGGGAGTGCCTCGAGGGCCCCCTCCCCGCCCACCTGCAGGTTGGCCTTCTTCAGCCTGTCGTTCACCAGCTCCGTGTTGCCCTGCTCCTCCTCCAGCTCCTCCTCCAGCTGAGCAATGCGAGCCTCCAGGCGCCGCTTCTCCTCCAGTGCCAGGGCCCTGGGGGAGGCAGAAGGAGTGAGAAGGGGCCCGTCCCAGAGGAGGGCTCCCCCACAACACCCGCCTTTGCTCACCCTTTGCCGCTGCTGTTGGCAATCTCATCGGCCAGCTCATCCCGCTCCTGCTGCGCCTGACGCTTAGCACGCTCAGCAGCTGCCAGTTCCTGCCATGAGAATCCGGAGTGTGACCTGCTGGGCAGCCCACACCCTGAAGGGCACCTCTTACACGCCGGGCCCTCTGCACTGCCATCCTCCCCAAGCCCCTGGCCCTCGCCTTTACGCCTTCCTGGGCCTGCCTCCTGCATGAAGGCCTTTCTCATGAGCCCCTCTGGCTCACAGGGCTGACTCCTCCCTCTGAGGTCAAAGCTGGGGCGCCACATGTTTACAAACCCCCACATATCTGAGTGCTAGGAACCAGGCTTAGTGCTGGAAAGTAGAGATAAGTTAACAAACCATCCTGGCCGAATAGGGGGTGCTGGACCCTCTTTACCCCGGGCAGACCAGGCACTGGGAGTGGAGAAAAAGAGATGCGTGCAGGACCTGGGCATGAGGACCCTGAAACCCAAGGGAAGGGAAGGAAAGGGGCCTCACCCCCAGGGTCAGGCACCATGGACCAACCCCCACATGACCAAAGGAGAGCACAGCCAATATGGCGAGAGCAGAAAAGGACACGCCTGGATATCTGGACCAGCGATAAGCAGAATGTCCATATGTGTGCCTCACGCGTGACAGGGAAGGGGACACTCAGGGCACAGGCGTCTGGGAGGGACCCCTCCTCTCCAGGCCCCATTTCACAGCAGGAGGCGGTGATCACACACAGTCTCCTTTACTCTAGGGAGCCCGGCTTCTTAGTGAAGCCCTGCAGGGACTTCTGTCACAGAGAGCCACCCCCACTCATCCCTGGAGCTCCACTGCTGTGTTTCCATCCCCACCCAACACTGGCCCAGGGGAGGCCCTGAGCTGCCCCTCCCACCAGAGGGCAGCCACCCCGAGTCTCCCGCCCCTCGGCCCCAGACCACCTCCTGCAGCTGCATCATCTCGGCCTCCATGCTCTTCAGCTTCTTCTCGTTCTCCTTGGCCTGCGCCAGGATCTCCTCGCGGGAGGCACGAGTGTCGTCCAGCTCACGCATATAGTCCTTCATCTGGGCCTGGGGGCAGGAGGAGACGCTTGACACCCCCATCCCAGAGGCCACTGTCCAGCCCCTGCCCCACCATCTGCCTTCCCACCCCCTCCAGGGACAATGTGGAGCAGGACCTTGTGGCTGCTTTTCACCCCGACGGGACCATTAAAGAGGGCGAAATACTAGCTGAAGCCAAATGTCCCTTTGTCCCCACCATGTGTGCACTTCTGGGCCATTAGGATCCACAAGCACATTCAGGGTATGGGAGTCACGGCGCATGTACTGGCCCCGGTTGGGTGGCTTCCACTCCCTGCAGCCCCCTGGGCATGGGGATCCCGTGCTCTGCACCTCCCCCAGCGCACACCTGCTCCCCTGCCAGGTGGTCCCAAACACAGGGAGGGCAGGACTCCTTTCCTTTTTTAGTCTCATGCTATTGCTTTAATTCCAAAGACTTTGTGAAGTAGCTTTTTTTCTTCTTGGGTAGAAAATCCCAAACTGACACTCCCCATGTCAAAGGGTATGACTCTTGTTAGCTTCACCCGGATGTTACAAAGAGAATGCCAGCAGCCTCCAGGGCATCTGTGCCGTGTGCCCTCACCAACCACGGAGAATAAGATGTATTCTTGTTGAGAATAAATGTATTCTTGTTGCTGCCAGAGTGCTGGGTATTATGTGACATCTCAGAACTCTTTTAAATCTGTTGTTTCCTACCTAGGGGTCAGGGACAAGGTCCCAGGTGTGTCCCTGCTCTGGTGGCTCCTCTGAACCTTCA
>PVKU01015881.1:0-16588 GCA_004027475.1 Anoura caudifer | reverse complement strand
ATGCAAGGGGAGGTGGGGGAGGCCACACAGGGTGTTTCTATCCTAAAGCCACCTCCGCAAACAGTTCACATGTTGTTCTCAACACTTCGTTGGGAGAAAGACATCAGATCCTACCAGCTCTCAGGAGGCCAGCGTGTTTCAAAGCCAGCTGGAGGCCCCTGGTCGACTCACAGTCAAAGGCGGAAGTGAGAAGCCGGAGTGTGAACGCTCATCAGAGCCTCCCAAGGGTCAAAGGTCTGTGCTCCAGGCCTCACTTACATCAAACCGATTTCGTAGGTCAGAACGGTCACAGGTGAGCACCTCCCGTCGTCCCCCTGACATCATCTCCCCCACTTCTGTAAGCCCCTTCTGTCTCCTCTCACCTGGCAGGTATGTGCTGAGCTGCTACCAAGTGCCGGGCCTGACAGTCTTTGGGAGAGTGATCTAACTACTACTTACAGGGATGGTAGGCGTTTTACCCGATCACTCTGGGTGTGCCGCACGCCCTTAACAGCTGCACAGCGCACACAATCATCCCTCAGTGTCCGCAGGGGACCGCAACCGAAGATGCTCGAGTCCCTTATGTAAAATGGTGCAGTATTTGCGCATAACTTGCGTTTGCATGCAGGCTGCGTGAGGGCGTGCCTGCGCATCGCTTCACTCCTGTGGATTCAGCACAGTGCTCGGCGTGTGGCAAATGCAAGCTTAGCTTTTTGGAACTTTCTGGGATTTTTTTTCCCCCACTACTATTTTGATCCCCCGTTTGTTGGCTCCAGTGATGCAAGATGCAGGTTGGGGAGGGCTGAGCATACTCACTGGTCCCCTTGTGTGTGTTAGACAACTTGTAACTTTGCATCACAAAAACATCAGTGATGTCAGAGGTGCCATGAATCATAATGACGGCTCCATCCTGGTATCCAAGAGACCTGGGCTTGCTGCTCAGTCACTGGCCCCCGCTATGAGAACCAGTGGCTTTATCGGAGCCTCCATTAAAGGGACCAAATTGCACCTAGAGGGACCCATATTGTGCCGCCACTAATGACACAGTTGACCTCTGGTTAGTTTTCTGCTTCTTTGGTGTCCTGGGAACGGGTGGTGTTTACTCCGGTGGGGACAGTCTGTTATTAATGTGCATTAACGTGCCAGGGTGTTTGCTATTCTGGGCCGAGGGTTTTAACAGAAATTGGCCGATGGGCCAGGGCCCCGCTGAAGTTGCAGAATATGAATGAGGTTCTTTCTTTACCGTCTCTCCTCCACCCTGATTTGCATGACTAAGCTTTCTGCTTTTGTTTTGTTGTTTTTTTAAATGTGTTTGTTGATTATTGATCTGTCTCCTATGGAGGGACAAGTTATTTGCCTACCGGGCCATGGTCTAAATTTGGCAGAAATGTGGGCTGTGTCTGCAGGAAAACCGAGCCAGCCAGCGACACTTGTCCTGGCAGAAAGGATTCCAGGAGAATTTACACGGCTCGGGGGTGGATGTATAAAAGTACTGTGGTCCCCAGCAGACTCATTAAGAGGGATTTTGGCACAGGAGGGCTTATGGGTAAAGAAAGAAAAGATCCTTTTTTTGTGTGTGTGGTAAAACTCTAGCTCAGTTTAACAAAAAAGCTCCAGAGTGTCTCTCACTGAGGTGGGAGGTTCCCTGGGGGAAGAGAGGCTGGTTTTAAGAAATGTGGTTCTATTAGACCCAAAGCCACCTTTTTAAAAACAAATATTTGCTAATGTCCACTTTAATATCTTGAAATGATAGTCATAGATAATATAACCTTCCTACCTATCTTTTAAAAAATCAGTTTGATGTGCTAACTATAAAATAAAGAGAAATATAAGTAAAGTAACTTGTCTACGGCCAAACCACCCTGAATGTGCCTGATCTCATCCGATCTCGGAAGCTAAGCAGGGTCAGGCCTGGTTAGTACTTAGATGGGAGAAAAGTAACTTACGTGCGGTCATTTGCAACAAACAATGCATATTGCAACATGCAAGTGAAGACAGGATTAACCTGTCATATGGACTTGTATCAGGTGTGCCAGCATCTCAGACGCATGAGGCTCCTTGGTTCTAGCAATGTGATGGTTCGAAGTGGTGAGTACCGGGCAAGCCAGGACTGCCTGAGAGAAGAGCATCGCAGGGCAAGGACCAGCAAGGAGAAAGGACTGGAGAGGGAGCAGGTTTCACCTGCTGGAGGAAGTCCAGGCTCAGCACGGCTACGTGGACTGGGGACTGAGGGGAGCGGAAGCCTACGAAGCCGGGTGCCCCAGGAGAGCACAGG
Organism: Anoura caudifer; assembly: GCA_004027475.1. Classification (NCBI taxonomy): domain Eukaryota; kingdom Metazoa; phylum Chordata; class Mammalia; order Chiroptera; family Phyllostomidae; genus Anoura; species Anoura caudifer. The sequence continues at coordinate 14,334 of PVKU01015881.1, read as the reverse complement.
GAGTTCCCATGCACAGCTCACGGGACTAACGCACGAGCGACACACCACTGTGAACTTGAATGTCTCTCCTGGAGGTTTTGTTAAATAATTTTTAAAAATTATCATTCAGGAAATTTGACATATGTTTTCCTATTGCACATTTCAGTCAGTTTTAACGCGTAGAGATTCATGCAACTGTCACCACAGTCAGGGTCCCCAGGGCTCCATCATCCCCCAAGCTCTGCCTTTAACAAACCCCTGGCAAGTATTGGTCTCTTGTCCCTTGCTACCATTTTGTCAGTAAATGGGATCATCAAAAAGTGCGTAACACCTGGAGGGACTGGCTCTGTCACCGGCACAATGCCTTTGACATGCATCCAAATAACTCATCCTTTTTTATAGCTGTGTAATATTCCACAGTGTGGTTTATTTATCCACTCACCCATGGGTGAGGGCATTTGAGCTGTTTTAAGCTTTGGGATTTTTGTATCTTTGGGTTATTTTTGAAGATTTCACAGTAATTATACTCTGGATCTTGCAACGCCCTGCAGAAAAAGTACTTTAGGTCAAAGCTCTGCTCTGTTTTGAAAATGTCCTATGCAGATGAAGTTCTCAGGATTTCAAGTAAGGTACCTCCTTCCCACCCACTTCCTGCTAGAAAGTCCCAAATATGTCAGGATGCTCACTTCAAACAGCAGAGAATAAACTATGTCCAAACCCTCGTTCCAGATCATCATTTCTGCCCCTTCCTTTAAAAGGGACCAGGGCTATTTTAAAAATGATAATTTGATTATGTAAGGAATCTTAAAATAAGAACAAAGTCCAGTGATTAAAGAATGGTCCCTCCCATTCCAAATAGCCCGACCAGAATACCCGGAAAGCAGGAAACCTTCCCAGGCACCTGCTGTCCAGATGGAAGGAATCAGGTTTACAAAGGGACCCGCAGAATCTCACCAGCAAGACCCTGGTCTTTTCTCTTTATGAGCTTATTCTGTCAAGCCCCGGTGGGTTTGGTTTTGTTTGAGGGTTAACAGGATTTCAGATTTGAGGGTGGTCTCCTTGGATTTTCTTCTTTTTCTTTGTGATGCTTAAACAACCGTGCTGAAGAAGATTGGAATCACACAGGATGTAATTCCCTTTCACATGCATGTCAAGGTGTGCCCCCTCTGGGGGTGTGACTTTCCTGGAACCAGAGGCAAAAATGTGAGGTTTGTTTAAGTAAAGACGCAGACGTGGCTACATATAAGTACAATAAGTACAAGTGGGTGTCCATCTGTCTGTCAGTCTCCCTGCACCAGAGTGAAAGCCGCAGGAGGGCAGGACTCTTGCTCCCCATGAGTCCCCAGTACCTTGAATGATGCTGACATGCAGAAACTTGGGGGACATTGGTGAGGAAATGAGTGGAGTCGAGTCACCTGCTCCCCATCATGTTGCCATACAGACGTAGCCACAAATGTAATTGCCAGGTAGAAAGATGTCCATGTGCCACCTGAACTCCTTTCCTGAAGCACTGTGGCAAGATGACAATTTTGGAAGCATGGTCCTAGCAGACCCTTCCTACCACATACCTGGGTGGACCTGCCCAATGCTAGCAAAGCCTTATTTCCACCTTAGACCTCTCCTCACACTCCCCCTGGCTGTTTCTGGGTGCAGCACCCCTCAATGCCTGAGGCTAGTCTGGGACCATGTCCAGCTCCAGGGCTCCTGCCCCTTGTGGCCTGTTCCTCCTGCTTCCTCACTTCAAAGCTCTTAACTTGACAGCAGCCCTCTTAACAGAGATGCTGACATAATTGGCCTTCTGCATTCTACCTGGATTTGCATAATTATGCACATTTGGTGACCGTGTCTGTGCCATAAGTACTGACTTTGCACTGGCACCCCAAACTTTTCAGCTACACACGCACGTCGCTTCTCCCTCCTACGCTTCCTTTGGGGGGATTCTGAAGGTGCTCACTGCAGTCAGTCCAGGCTTTCCCAGACAGGGCTGGCTACAAACATGCAAAGGAATAAATGCCCCTTTATGTGATTTTTGCTGCCTCTAAAGTCAGGGAGGTTGGGTGGGGTGCACTTTGGTGCCATCATATTTGGGACTTGGGAGTGGGGTGATGCCTGTCGTATTTTCCATGCGAGCATCTGCTCCCAGCACACAAGTCCCTCATTGTCCCTGCAGAGAGGGTAACACGCACAGGCCTGGTGAGTCAGACAGGGTGCCTCGGCCAGGATTCCATGACAGCCGAGACAGACGCAGGAGTTTGCAAGCGATGATCCTACTGGCTGTGGAAAAGGTGTGAAAATTCTCTACCATGGCTCTTTCTTTTTTTTTTTTTTTTTACTGTGTTATAGTCTGAATGTTTGTGTCCCCACAAATGTATATGTTGAAGTGCTAAGCCCTAGTGTGGCTGTATATGGAGAGGAGGCTTTAAGGAAATAATTACAGTTGAATGAGGTCAGAGGGCGGGGCCCTGATCTGAAAGGATGCTGGCCTCGTAAAAAGAAACACTAGAGAGCCCACTCTCTTTTTCTGTCCACACACACGCACCGAGGGAAGGCCGGGTGAGGTCACAGGAGAAGGGGGCCATCCGCAACCCAAGAGGAGAGTCCTCACCATGCACTCACCCTGCCGGTGCCTTGACCTTGAACGTCCAGGCTCCAGAACTATGAGAAAATAAATGCCTCTAGTTTAAACCACCTGGTCTGATGTTTGGTTCTGGCAGCCAAGCTAAGACAATGGCCCATAGTTAGAGACACGTGTTTTATGAGACGTAGTGCAAGCGCACATGTGAACTCACACGCACACTCAGGATTGCATAAAGCCAATACAGCAGCCACCAGCCACGTGCAGCTTCTGAGCACCTGAAATGTGGCTGAGCTGAGAAGTACTGTCTGTGTAAAATACACACCTGTGTATGAAGACTCGTATGAAAAAAATTATCGTAAAATATCTTGATAATTTTTACACTGATTAGATGTTAAAATAATATTTTAGATATGTTGACTTAAATAAAATACATTAAAAATTAATTTCACCTATTTCTTCTCACTTTTAAAATAAATGTGGCATCTAGGAAATTCAAAACTACATGTGTGGCTTATCTTGTCTTTTTACTGAACGGCAGTCTTACAGATGAAAATAGACTCAAAAGACACATCAATCCAAGGAAATACACAGCCTTCATTTGGACCTGAATTTAAAAAATAGTAATAGTAACTAAATAAAAAAAGAGAGTTGGGAAAATTTGAAAACCAACTGGATCCTTGACAAGGTTAAAGGAACTATTGTTAGAATTCTTAGGTATGATGAAAGTATGACAATCATGTTACAAAAGAGTCCGAATCTTTTAGAAATACGTACGACGACAATGGCATGTTACTTGGGATTTTCTGAAAAAGAATTGAATAGGAGGAGAAACCAAGAAGGATGGTCGCAGATGAAACCCGCGTGGCCCAAGGGGTTGAAGGGGAATAACGGGTACGTGGAAACTTACTACATCATTCTCTTTCCTTTCACGATTGTTTCAAGATTTCCAAAATATGAAAGAAAGTTGTTAAAAGGCTGACAACATCCACTCCGTAAAAACCGTAAACAACATCCAGGCGAACCCCACGCCAGCGCCCCGGGTGCTCAGCGTGGGGAGAGCGGTTACGAGGGTGAACGCCAGAGCGGAGCCGCCTGGGTTCAGACCTGGACTTCTCCCCGCCCTGCCCCGCCCTGGGAAGCTGTGTCGCCTTGGGCAAGTTACTTATCCTCTCTGTTCCTCAGTTCCCTCCTTCGTGAATGGGGGTGATAACAGAACCGACAGGGCAGGGGTCTGTGTTTCCGCAGCTAATGGACGGCCACAAACTCAGAGCAGCGTATTTGCTATCTGACCGTTCTGGGGGTCAGAGGTCAAACTTAGTCCACAATGCTGCGTTCCTTCTAGAGGCTCTTAGGGAAAATGTTTCCTTACCTTTTCCACTTTCTAGAGGCTGGCTGCATTTCTTAGCTGCCCCCGCATCTTCAACGCCAGCATCGTAGAATCCTTGCTTTCCTCTGACCTCCTACCTTCTTCTTAGAAGAACCCTCGTGATTACATTGGGCCCACCTGGATGACCCAGGATGCCTTCCCATCTCAAGGTCCTTAACTTAATCACCTGTGCAAAGTTTCTTCCACTATATGAACTAACATATTTCACAGGTTCTGGGGATTAGAAGGTGGACATCTTTAAGGGGAGATTATTCAGCAACTACAATGATCGTTAATTCAGATTAAATGTGTTGAGCACTTGCAAGTGTTGGCACATAGTCGTCACTAGTTAAGTATTAACTATTAATATTATGATTATTACTACACAGTTTTCCTATATCAATTGTTAAAACATTGAACCCATCAGAAAAAAAAATGTATGAGCAGGTATGGCTTGTAACTGGAGGAGTCCTTCCTTAGAAAAAACCTGATGCCTCTCCCTTGTTCCCATTCGATTTCATCTCTTCCTCTTTCCCGCTGCCTGGGCAGTGGGTGCAATGGCTGGAGCTGGAGCTACCATCTTGGACCATGAGGTGACCCCAGGAAGGAAGGCTACTCATGACCGAGGAACAAAAATGAAGAAATATGGCTCCTTGAGAGCTTTTTTTAAGAGTGTTTTTCCAGTTTTATTAAGATCAAATTAACATGTAACATTGTACTGGTTTAAGATATACAACATAATGATCTGATGGATATGTACACATTACAGAATGATCACCACAATAAGTTTAGTTAATGTCCATTACCACACATAGTTACAATTTTTAAATTTTTATTGAACTTATTGGGGCAACATAGGTTAATAAAACAGTAATAGGTTCCAAGTGTACAACTCTATAACACATCATCTGCACATTGCACTGTGGGGTCACCACCCAAAGTCAAGTCTCCTTCCGCCACCATGTATTCCTTGCGAGCTTGATAGAGCACAGCCCCCACACGCAGCCTTGGCCTCTTACCTTCAGCCTGTTACACACAAGGAAAATAAATGGTTACAGCAGTGGGCAAAAGTAGGTTTACAGTCGTGAGCCCACGAAGCACAGAGTTGTTAAAGCTATTGTGATCATCACAACCCGTGTGTCTTTTTCCGTACGAACAACTGCACACCTACTTTGGTCCGCCCCTGTATTTGTGCTCGAGCTTCTGTTATCTGGGGCCTGGGTCACTTGCAGCAGAATGTAAACCAATTGATACTTTTAATTTTGGTGTTTCCAATAAATCCTAAGATGTCAAATACGCAGAGAGGCCACAAAATGAAACCAAGACAGCAACCTGCATCCGGAGACCCAAAGGGCTTTGTCCTCCTCTTTCCCACATGTGGGACCGACACCATCGTCCCAGTTTGTCCCTACTGGGGTTTTATGTATTTCTTCCTTCTTTTTGTCATCTTTTTAAATGTCATGATCCTTGCTGTGGCAAAAACCACATGAAAAGAAGATTGTACTCAGGCTGTAAAGCCCTGTGTGGAAGGAAACAGGTCCGGGTGGCAAGGTCCTGCCAGGGCGCTTCTGCAGCGTGAAGCCCAGTGAGCCGGGTGCTGCCCCGGTGCCATGCCAGCCCGGGCGCCAGGAGGGCAGGGTGAAGCGGGGCAGAGGCTGAGAACCGAGACAGAGACACGGTGGTCTCTCCTCCACAGTATTGTGCCCCTGTGGACAGAGAGAAAGAGAAAGATGAATCTTGAGAACACAGCCTTGATTCTTTCTGGTCCGTGGCTGTCCGTGAGAACTAGTTTTTGTGGTTTTTATTCCTTTGAGGAACTGTTTTGGAGCTGGAAAGACCCATTCAACGCTGTGTTAAAAGCCTTTGGTGTTTTTAACCAACTCAGCCCACCACACACCTTCAATGTGCTTCGATAATCAAACCACCTTTGGGATCGTGCAGGGGTACAGTATCACTGACATCCTGCCCAGCATCCCCCACCTCTGTCCTCATTACCAAGCAGTCCTCGGCTTGTTCAGGAGTATTCTGCTCCCCTCTGCATCCTGTGGGCCTCAGGGAGGCTGCCCCCACCCCAGTCACAGAGATGCTCCAAGAGTAATCCCGTCTACCTTGCCTGGGATGGGGTCAAGTATAGATGTGTGGATGTGGGTCAAGTGTGGACATGGGGGATTCTGAGCAACGCCCCCACCTCTTCTGGGGGAGAGCCCAGAAGCAGTCCTGTTTCTCCTGCTGCACAGGAGCAAAGAGGTCAGACAGCAACCAGAGACCGAGCCTCGACTGTGGCGAGCAGAGCAGAGGAGGAAAGAACCTGGGTCCCTAGGACATCCTCAGGTTGCTCGAACAAGCACCCCTGCAGCCCGCCCTGCCTCTGTCCTGCCAGGCAGAGGACCCAATGCCTCGCGTTACAGGTTAGCCTCCATGACACTTGGGCCTACCGATCCCCCTTCATATTGGGTTGGCAGTGGGCGGTGGAGGGCTGTGAGCTGGGGTTGTTGTCGCTGCAGTGGTCCTCACCTGCTTGTTGTGTTCACTTGTAGCAAAAAATACGCCAAACCGTGTTTGGAAGGGGCCTGAAACCAACTGAAATTGATCACCGTGGATGTCCTGAAGGGCAAGCCGCAGAAGGTGGTGATTCTTTCCTGATCAAGAATGTGTGGGATTTTGAAGATATAATGTCACTAAAACATAATGAATAAACATCATCACAGTACTTCTTCAGATGATAAACCAAATAAGATGATTTTCCTCTAAAACCAGAGCTTTCTCCGACTCCACGGCAGCTACTTACTTAAAATTATCTCTTTCCTGGGGACTTTTCAAGTCGGCCAAGCTGACCAGGATCAGTAATAAAAGCACAAGCTGTAATCACACTTCCAACTTGTCATCTGCGTGTGTGCGACATGGCTGTGCAAGGGGTTCACGGAGAGCCGGAGTGAGAACAGGACAGTTCGCTTCCCAAACTCATCCTCTCCCAATTCGTGTATCTGTTAAACTTCCCGTTGAACGCCACGCCCAGGTGCGGTCACGTGATGGGGACACAAAGACTGTCATCACTTGTTTCAGTCCTGAGACCCAGGCCAAGGGAACCCCTCAGGAAGATTTGAATGTTTGATATTTTAACTATATTCCTCTTTCCTATAGAGTTCCCAATATAATTCCCAATGTAATGTACTGTATATGGACAGATGGGTTTTTTTCTTTTTCTTTTAATTTTTTAAGTATATTTTATTGATTATGCCTGGATGGAGGGGTTTTTTTTTTCCTTAAAAAGAGAGACCCAACTTTGGTGAGACTTGCTCCGTTCGATCCCTCCCCCACCCCCTGCCCCATGCACTCCGTCTGCACTCGGCACTAGTCTCACCCCGATGGCAGCAGAGAGTCTGCGTTCAATATAAATGCAAACCGCTCCAGACACTCAGGATTGTCTGTGCTCTGCATGAATAACGACAGCAGCTTGCCAGTGGGCGGGACTTGGCAGAGAGGTCCCGCTTCTCCAATCGGCTGCGGCACCAACACGCTCCCCGAAGCGCCCGTGAAATCCGCCTTCAGTCGCTAATTTCACACTCCAGGGACAGAGCTGGGAACAGCTCAGAGCACGTAATTCTCATTTTCCTAACAGTTTCCTTAACCTTCAGACACCCTCTTTCTGGCATTTATTTGCCACCTTTTAAAACGCAAAATGCTCAGTCCCATTAAGGTTAAGTATCAGGTTTGGTTTTGCTTAAGCATCTTTTTTAATTTCGTGACTCTGCAAATAGCACAAATTTTATTTTTGTCTTTGATTTTGATATTTTGCAAAGCTTTCTTCAACTGGACTGGATTGCGTTTTTTAAAATCAAAATGAGTGGTTCACATAGTCTGCATTCATTATTCCCTCTCCTGCCATTTTCTAAATAATGTAGGTACTTCGGATGCTTCTGTGATGAGCACAGAATGCTTTGTAAATGTGCTGTTAAAATATGCTTTTCATCTCCCTTCACGTCATAAACGCGAGTGCTCCTCTCTGGGTTTCACAGACCCGAGACATGCTGTTCTCTTCTAGAATGAGTCATAAAACCCAGGGGAGGGTCCTTGGGGGCGGAATGGGGGCTGGGTCTGAGTTGACTGAACCGATGAAGCTGATGCATGGGTTGGCTTCCCTCCACAGACGGGACTTTGTACGAATTTTGGTGGTCAGATTTATAAACCCCAAACAGATTCATACTTGGGACTAGGGCCCAATTGTTCCTGTGGTTGGCTGACTTGGTTGTGCTCTTTTTCAGTGTCTCCGCCCAGATGGGCCAGCTGTTCCGGTCAGAGAGAATTATGGTAGCATAGCTCAGTGATTCAGGGATAGATCAAGAAAAATCCACCAGTTGCTTTCTGGTTGGAATCGGCCGGTTGGAATGCTTTAATAAGCCACGGTTCACATTGTTGTACATTGAGAAGTGAGATGGGTTTGCTCTCAGGAAATTAATGTCATTCATGCTAAATTTTAATGCCTGGGGCTCCCTGGGTAAAGATGGGAGCTTTGAGTCCTGGACTAGGTTCCTGTGCCTGTTCTTACAAATTAGCACAAAGATGGTGGCTTAAAACATTAGAAAGGTATGCTCTCACAGTTTTGAGGCCAGAAGTCCAGAATCAGCACGTCAGCCGGGCTGTGCTCCGCTGGAGGCTCCAGGGAAAAGCCATTCCTCACCTCTCCCAGCTTCTGGTAGCTGTTGGCATTCCTTGGCTTGTGGCCCCATCGCTCCAGTCTTCACATGGCCTCTTCCTCTTCTGTGCGTGTGTCTGGTCTCCCTCTGTCTCTCACTCGCAAGGACACTTGTGACAGCAGGTAGGGCCCACTCAGGTCATCCAGGAGAAGCTCCTCCTCTCAACACCCCTAACTTGATCACACCTGTGGCCCATAGGAGGTCACACGTACCAGCGCTGGAGATTAGGATGTGGACACGCCTTTTGGTGGCCCAACCCGCAGCCCACCACAAGGCCCTCATCTTCCCCTCATTTAAGATGGTGAAAAGGGGAAAGGTCCAGGGGTTTGTAATAGTTTTCTATCTATGGTCATCACAAATGCCACCCCCCCAACAGCCCGTGCTTCTTGGCACATTTCCCTTACCTCGTTTTGGCTCTTTCGCCTGTCCCATCAGCAATGACCCTGATAATCCTTCTTTTCTATCCAGTTGGATTCTTTGCTTATTTTTCATTTCACACCTCCACTGAGTATATTCCTATTCGGCCCTTGCTGGCAACTGCAAACTCCTCCCCACCCCTGACTCTGTCTTCACTGCCAAGCCCCGAGTCCATATACTCTTTTGCCATGGAGTTTACGAAAACAACAGTATTTTCCGGCATATTCCTTCTCTGGATCCAAAAGCTTCTGTGATTCTCGTTACTCCGTAGTATGTCCCCAACCAGGGATCTGAGGACCTACAAGATGACGGTCAGCATAACCCAGATGGATATTTTTTTAAAGGCTGATATTTAATGAGTTTCCGGGAGGAAAGGTCATCAGAAAATAAAACTCATGTTTGCACAAATATTAATGTTCGGGATGCAGTTGTAGGCTAAGTAAAGAAAATAGAGTCTGCTCAACAAAATGTAAGTAAATTAGTGTACAAATAGAAAGCAGGTATGGAAAAATAATGGTGATAGCAAACAGATTACCCAAGTTTAGAAAACCCTGACCAGCAAGATAAAGTCCAAGTTAGTTTGGCACAAAGATGTCAATCCTCTGAGCCAATCCTCCTCCCACCGTTATTGGCTGCTGAAAACATACATCTCTTTGGCCAAATGCCCCCTCTTCCTTCTCCTGAACTAACCCCTTCAGGCACACAAGTTTCCCTGGCTGTTGCACCTCCTGCTCCCAGCTGCTCCTATGAATCCTTCAAGACCAGCTCCCACCACACCTCCTCCAGGAAGCCTTCCCTAAGCATGACAGTCCCTCTGGATCTCCTCCTCTCCTGACGGTCTATAGTGCCTGTTACTTGAAAGTCTCATTTGTCCTTTATCCACAACCCATCTGGTGCCTTTCTGCTGAATGATGTCTCCAAAATCTCTAAAATACAGGCATTACCTCTCACATAGACAGTTCAAAGATAGTTCTGATACTCCCTATGCATCCCAAAGGTGTGGTTCTCCTTTGGGCAGAAAACCAGAGGTAAAGTAGCTTCAGGCAAGGCTGGATCCAGTAACTTAATCACATCTTTATGACTCCATTTCTCAGCTCCATCATCCTCTGTGTCAGGCAAATGCCTCCCAGCTTAGGGGCTCAGTTTTGCATCCTGACAGCAACAGGTCCTGGGGTTCTCTTTCCCAGTAGCTCTCATTGGTCTGGTTTGGGTCATGTGACCATCAATAAATGACTTTGACCAAGGAGAAAGGAGGGTCTAATCTATTGATTGGCTAGGCCGGGATCATGAGCCTGTGTCTAGAACTGAAAGGTAGTGGAATCAATTTTTCCATGTAGAGTGAAGAGGTGACGGGGGAGAGAAAAGTCCCCAAAAGAAAAAATTGGGCTGGACGTCCAGGAGAGGAAGAAACAGATGCTAGGCAGACAGAAGCAGCAGCTGCCCCGCACATGTCTGTGAGGGCCCGAGGCAGGAAAGAACCTCGGGTGCATGTGGCCAGCACTGCGGAAAACAGAGGGTGTGTGGACACGGGCGGGAACACACTCACGGGGAAGCTGACAGCGCCAGGGGCTTGTGGGTATTTTGTTATTGTTCTTTGGTCGAGAAAAGAATTATAATGATGTGTAACATGTAAATACTTAGAAAGGAAGGACAATGTGCAAAGAGACATGTGTCGAGTGTGACACAGTTTGCAAACAAAAAGCAGTCTGGAAATTACTGCCAGGGACTGAAGCCAGTAAACTCTCCTTTCCCTCAAAGCCCTGGTTTCTATAGAGAGATTAAGTGGTATTTACCTGTTTTTTAAATATTAAACTTGCAGTGGGGAGGCTCAATGCCTTAGTCAGGAGAAAGAATGTCTGTTTTTGTGTGATGAGGACCATTGGCTCCATTTGATCTAATGCTCTAACTCTTCAATGTGCTTTGGGGGTGGGCTGATAAGATAAACTTGGACGCGTCTGCTCTTAGCTTCTGGTAAGCAAGGAATCATGTCCCAAGCAGTAACTGGTTAGAGAGGATCGGCTTCATTAACAGTGCAAAGTTAACAGAGAAAGTTGGGGTGATTGTGGGAAGACTCTTCTATCCCCGGATAATGAGAGGGGACCAAAAAGGAGAGAAAGGCCCGAGAACTCAGAAGCTCTGCCTTGGCCACAGGAACTAAACATCACTATTCTCTCCTCTTTCGGCCCCACTCGATAGTTTGTAAAGTATTTCCATGTCCCCGTATCCCTCGCTCTCCCTGCTCTCTGGACTTCATACACACTGGCCTCATTTATGAGCTTTCGACTTCCTAGGCTTGTTCTTCCTCTGGGCCTTTGCATTTGCTGCTCCCTCTGCCTGGCACACTGTTCCCTCAGGTCTCCCCACGGCAATCGATTCTCAGTCTTCGGAGCTCAGCCTATAGGTCGCCTCTTCAGAGAGGCCCTCCCAGACCACCCAGACAGCGGCTTCCCCCCAAGTCATTCTTTATCCCATCAGCCAATCTGTTTCCTTGACTGCATATTTACAGACTGAAATTATGTTTGTTTGTAAATCAACCCCCAGGAGACTGACTCTCCTGGAAACAATGGGCTGGGCGTGTGTACCTTGTTCACTGCTGATGGAAAGTAGCCACTCAGGAAGTACTTGTGGAATGAATGTAGGGCTTCACACATGGAAAGTGGGGTCCTCCATTTTCCTCTGGGGACACGTTGCTTTACATTTGGATATGCCAGGGCATTCAGCATCTCTGCTTCACGCCCAGTACAGGCCAGAGAGCTACCGCTTTCTCTAGCCACAGGACAACCCAAACACCCTCCTTCATTTTCACTCACTCGCATTAGCATGCAAACATGACACTCTGAAGGCCTTCAAAATTCACTGTGGGCGTGGAGGCGAGTCAGGGGTGGGGGAGACGGAGTCCCAGCGCGAGACTGCCCGGTGCCTCTTTCCCCTGCGCCATGCCACGTGGTTCTGAGCCCTGCTGCCTGTCAGAAATCCCAGGAAACCCTCTCCACTTCTGCAAGGAGAAACGGATGCTATTGGCTGAGCGTTCCGCGTCCCCAAATTAGACAGTTATAACAAACTGGGAGGGAGGACAGGCAGAGTTGTAGTGTCCACCAGCAGGCGCTCTGGAGCTTGGACCCTGCGCCGGGCTCAGTGCCCCGTGTGAGCGACACAAGGAATAAAAGACACTGTCGGGACTCAGAGAGCTAATGATCTGGGCAAGAGAGAAAAATCACCCCCGGCAGCAATAGCCACGGGAGAGAGCCCAGGGACAAGGTGGGGTCCGACGTGGGCTGGTGGGGGCTGTTCCGGGTCTTCACGTCTGGTGCATCTTGGACAGTAATTTGAAGGTGGGAGGGGGTGGAATGGGATAATATTATCGTGTAGTAAGAGCAGTGTTCCTATTTTGTCTCAAGTATGAGTCTATATTGGCTTGTGATACAAAATGTATTCCATACTGTGGTCCATTGGAAAAGAGCTGGGAGTACAGATCAAGAGCTGCTGTGTAAGGGGCTACGTTTGCAATTATTGGCCTTAACGCAGGTATAAAAACATGGCACGAACTGGACACGCAATGTCAGATTTTGGAATAACTTGCAGGTGTGCAGAGGCTCTGTGGGCTACTCAGCTTGTGGTCCCCAGCAGCCATGGGGGATGTGCGGAGGATGGTGGGAAATGGTGACTCAGCAAGACTCCCCGAAGTCAGCCAGCTGAGCGGCCGAGCACCAGGTCCCGCAGCCCCAGACTCCGACCAGAGAAGGTCCTGCTGCACCAGCGGCTAGGGGGAGAGACTCACCGAGATTTCAGAAAAGAGTCCCCCACGAGGATTTTGTGGGTACAAACACCTCACGTTCCTCTCCTGAGAGCAAACGTCCCTCTAGTGACAGCCACACTGACGCTGCTGGCTGTCAACTCCTAAGGAAGCCACCTGGTCTGGGCTCAGCATGTGACAAAGGAAGCAAATCTTCCAGGTTCTTATCCCACCACAGCCTGCGCCCACCACCCCTCAGACTAACGGAGCCAGAAGGAGAAAAGACGGAAATGCAGAAAGGCCAGGGTTTCTCCCAGGAGGGAGGAGCCGAGCGAACTGGGTGGACTAGAGCCCCATCCTGGCAGGGACAGGTGAGCCGGCCCCTCCCATTTACAGTCAGTTTCCCACATGCGGTGGGGGGGGTCCTCCTGCACTGACCCCTCCCCCTCAGTGCCCATCAGAGAGCACAGGGCCCTGGTTTGCTGACTGGGGTGCCCACATGGAGTAGGTTCTGAAGATGAGGCTTGTCTTGGACACAGACAGCTTCACTCCTACTGGAAGGTCATCAGGGTCCATGGTGACCATGTCACGTGTGTCTAAGACATGTCCCCATGTGGCAGCATATTCAGGTGATCAGGGACACAGCTTCTGGGGCCACCACCCACCCCCATTTCCTCAGCAGTCAGGATGGGGCGATCTTGGCTATTTCTCCCAGCACCCTCCAGCAGCAGGAGTGGAATTCACCCAGCGGGCTTCGCTGCGCACATGCTCTCAGCCAGGCCCAGTTCCCGGCCCTGGGGGTGCAGCCATGACCGTGACTCCAGTCCTGCCCCCACAGACCTTGCACTTGTGACAGGAGACAGACATCGAGGAAGAAATTCAAGCAACCCTCCAGACAACTTCAGAGAATGAAACATGCAGGGGAGAAATTTAAGCAGACTGATGGGGGGGAGTGACAGGCATGGGTGGGCCAGGGTGGGGACTCAGGGAACTCAGAGGGGACATTAGACCTGGGTCCTGATGAAGGACAAGGAACAGATGGTGGGAGGGGCCAGGGAGGGGGCTCACAGCACAGACAGCAGGAGGGTGGAACCTGTGTCGCAGCCAACCCACCTGTCCCGCTGTGGGACCCACAAAGAAGCCACATTGAACCTGCCCCAGACAAAAGTCCCTGCAGTTCAGCTGGGACTCATTTTGGGGGCTACACAGAAGAGCAGTTAAAAATGTGGACCCAGCACCAGGCTTTCTGGGTTTAAATCTCAGCCCTATCACTTACTAATTAACTTAATTACTGCTCTGTGCCCGTTTCCCTGCGCAGAAATGAGGGTGGTAATAACACAACTGTAGTGAGGATAAACAAATCCGTCCTCATGGGGCCCAAGGGGCTGGACACCAAATCATCAGATGTCCTCAGGGGACAGAGTGGGCACTTTAAACTGACCCACATTCAGACTGGTCCTCTGGGGCATCTTTAACAACAAAATTACTCCTTCTCAGAGTCACAATCGTCTGTCTTCCGTCTTGACATCAAATACTCTTCCAGAAAACCAGGGCTTGCCCTCACGCT
>PVKU01015880.1:0-16606 GCA_004027475.1 Anoura caudifer | reverse complement strand
AGGGAGCTGGGGAGGGCTGGGGCGGAGGGACGGGATGGGAGTAGAAGACAGAAGACTGTATAAGAACAACAATTAAAATAAAATTTAATTAAAAAAAAAAAAAAGAAATGTCAACATAAACCCCAGGCCTTCTGCTTCTGCCACAGTGGTTCTCAGTGGCTCTTACTTTTATATTAATAAGCCTCCAGCTAGTTCAAGATTGGTCATCACAGAATAAGATCCCATTTTTACACAAATTAGGAATTCAATTCTTTTGTGATGCATTGCTCTGAGATCTATGATGATTTTTTTTCCTGCTCAAATATTGTGTCACATTCAATTCTGATCACCATAGGACACAGGGGATCTAGTCTTGCTTTTTTAAAAATTATCAAAATACCTGAATATTTTAAGTATGACAGTGTGCTGAATTATCCTAAATAAATCATTTAGATTCTCAATGCACAATGGGACCTGACATCAAAATGGAATAGTTCACACACACAAAAGTACAATATGTATGAGAGAAACCTGGTGCTTCAGAATAAGCTAGGGTGGATGGCCAAAGCCCACCTCCCCCATCACCCTCCCTCCACATACACTGTCACCTGCCTGTACACAGTCTTTCCCCCACATAGCTTTCCAGATGAACACAGAGGCACGTCTGCTAATTATAGGCTAAAAACAGCTACCTTAAATAGAATCTAATTTAAAAATCTGATAAGAGATATTTAGTTTTTCCAGATACTTCTAAACAACAAAAAGCCCTTTTTTCACATTGCTGTAAGCTCAGACCCTGCCTGCATGTCGAGTGTCTAGTATGTCTCACCTCCTTGGAGTTCCGTATGCTCATTAACATAATCTCTCCCTGAGCGGGAACCACTTGATTTCTATATCATGAATTGTGTTTCCAGCTGGATCAACGTAGAATGAATTACCTGGGAGATATCACAGCTGCCATTTTCCTGATTGACTTGTACTCCTTTCTTGGGCAAAAATCCAGCCATTTTCCCAGGCCTCCTGCTTTGCGGATGGTAAAAAAAAGTTACGTAAGGTAGAAGAAGTGAATAGAAAATTACATAAGAGAAGTAGGGGGAAATGTGTGTGTGTGTGCATGAGTGTGCATGCTTGTGCATGGTACTGTACGTGCAGCCCTCCTCTGGTGCGGGAAGCAGGCACTGGAATGGAGCAGGTCTCTTTATTTCAAAGAGATACACATTATCTCCCCAACACAAATCACAGGACAACCTAGACTTTTCCCTTCCGTTTCCTTGCATTTTTCTCCCTTGAATAATTTCTGGGCTCAACTCCTGATTCTGCCACACACTGGTTTTATGACGGTTGACAGGTTACTTAACTTCTCAGAATGAAGATGTTAACATCATCTGATTCTGAGAATTGCTATGGAGATGAAATCGGGAGCCTCCACGTAAAGGTCTGAGCTCTTCTACTCACATGCACCAGATCACTTTCCTCTCCTGGCCTTTCTTCAGGAGTTAGGAGTATCTGGACCACTACATCAACAGCCCCCTTTCAATGTACCCACTTGCAAAATATCGGCTTCTCTGTCCTTCAGTAAATGGATACCCTGTGCACACACAGAATGCACAGACATGAAAGTGTTCACTTTTAATAGCAAGCAAGGAAGTCATGTAATAATAGTCAACATGTTTTAAAGTAAGGAATTATTTGCCAAGTACTAATTTACCAACTTTCCACACTCCAAGTTCCCAAAGCAGCCAAGAATGTCTGAGACCCTGAAGGCTTCATGTTTCCCCTAATGGGGCACTAATTGTTTTCAAATGAATGCCCCTGGTGTGCAAGCTCTCTGCGCAAGTGTAGAATGAAAGTGGATTAAGGAATGGTCAACCTAACCCATCATTCCCATGACTACAGTGTCACACTCAGAAGATTCCAGGAAAGAGCTGGTTGGGATCAAATATATTTAATGGTCATTAAAAATGTTTAATATTTGAATGACAAGAGTATTGATTGTACATCTCCCTCAAAATTAAAAATACGCAACTCCCCATAACATTTACCTTTCCTAAAATGATTACATCCTCCATACAAAGACATACACACACACACTCCGCTTTTTTTGATACAAAGTATTTTCTATGTGAAGGGCTCTTTAATTTCGCAACCTTTTTTTGGACTGTAAAATGAAGTGTTTTATCAGCGCCACCTTGTGGTTGTGAGCCATTTCGAATTCATCACTCTCTTCTTCCCCCACCTTTCTCCCTTCTTTTTTGTGAACTGTTTATTCATCTGTATTCATTAATCATTCCTCAGTATTAGTGTTACTGAAAATGAGTATTTCACCAAAACACAAAGAAGGCCATTAAAAACTAACAGACAAGCAATAATAGGAGGCCAAGAGTAGAACCCGTACCACATGAGAATATGCCTGTGTTTAGGGGAAAGAAGTGTAGCTAAAAATGAGCCAGAGATTAACCAAGAAGAAGCACAAGGAGAGGCAGGAGTACCAGAGTGAGTTTTAAATGGAAAGATACCTGATTTAAAGCATTTTGGCGAGAGTTGTCCCCATTATATTGCCACATTTTCTGCTCTGTTGCCAGTCTGAGAGCCAGGCTGTTCAGAACAGCAAGCAAATGCTTCTCAGCCACAAACAATGGAATATTAAAGCCATTGACATGCTTCTCACAGCAGCAAGAACTCTATCCAGGTGCTAAAGGAACTGGTGGTTGTTTATGAAGAAATAATCAAATATGCCTTCCTTCTTCATCACTTCCGTCCCCTTTCAAATAACTACCAGCAACCCTTTCCCAGAGGCCAGAGTGCTACTTGGGGAAAATAATAATAACATGATTTTTTTCCCTAAATCATTACAACTCCAAGGATTCAGGCATTCATTAGAAACGTATGCTAAGTAGCAGGTGATGCATGGACTTTTTGAGGATGGAATCATTAAGTCCTCTGAAAACTTCATACAGCCTTTGAAAGTCCTTGACTCTCTCAACTTTGAAACAGGCCTTGATGTGGATTCACATAATGAAAACTGAGAGGAAAGGAACAAAAAGAAGACTCGAGCCTGGTGGCCAAAGGAAATCTACTCATGTGTCAAACTGAGAGCACCCAGGCAGCTGAAGGACCCTCCCTGACAGTGAGGCCCAAGGGGAAGGTGACCTCTCGATTTAAAGGTCACCCAGAGGCACACACATGAACACGTACGCACTGAACAACCATCCACTCCATCGGCATAGGCATAAGGTTGAACCTAAGCTCCTTACTTTTAGGGCCTCGGACCTAAACCAGGTCCTGAAAATGGAGTGATGGGGTAGGGGATAGCTCAAAAGTGAAGTGGTCAAGTTTTGTGAAAGATAAGAGTGAGAGAACAAAACTTTTTGCGTTGGAGATTTGGGTTAACGGGAACACAAGCTTAACACAGCAAATGGCAAATAAGGGTGAAATAGTGAGGGGAGTTACACACCTGATTGAGGAGGAGGGCATGACTGGAGCCGCCAAAGGAAGCCCTGAGTAAGGCATGGAAGTCACCAAAATGCACTGCATCACCCCGTGAGTGTAGGATACTCTGGAGGTCTGCCAGATTCAGAGAGCTGACCCTCCCAGGTCCAAGCGACTCCCAGCCAGACTGAAGACTGTGACCCAGGAGTGAATTCCTTTCCTTCCTGGTAACCCTGAATTACTTTCCAGTAAGTTCTCCTGTGGTACAATTGTTCCTTTATCTTCACAGGAAGGAATTTGTGATTCCTTCTGGAAATGGGAGTGTTGCGGGTGCCGGGCTCACTCTCTTGGCTGCTGGCTCAGAGTCTGCCCATATACAGAACCAGAAGGAAGCCCAATTATGTGTGGGCCATGCATAACAGCCCAGCTCACCACCAGGCTGGGTGGTGGCTTTAACTCCCTAGGGCCCCGTAGCCTTTTGGTGACCACCAAGCAGAAATAGCTATGACTACAATGGTCAGCAAGCTACAGCCACCAGGCCAGATCAGCTTATTCCCTGTGTTCGAAAGTAAAGCTTTACTGGAACTCAGCCACACTCATTCATTTTAGTCTCCTCTGTGGCTGCTTTGACAGAACAATGGCAGAGCCTAATTATTTACTATCTGGCCTTTCACAGATGACGACTGCCAACATCTGGTTTAAAAGAAAGGTAATCAAGAGAAGGCATTGTGGTGTACCAGAAGGACCGTGAGAAGGGGGCTCCAGAGGCCTGGGTTCTAGTCCTGGCTCTGCTAGAAAGCATCTGGCTCTGTACCTCTGAGTGACCCTGAATGTCTCTTCTAGCTGCAAAAGAAACAAAACTTCTGCGATTTAAGTATTTGGTAATGCACAGGGTTTCAGATACCAATTTTACAGCCAAATACTTTCCATTTTCAAAAATGTCATTTTTCTATTTGCAATCCAAGGATTATAATATTTAAAATCATTAGATTGGAATCTATATCTTGTTCATTTAAAAAAACAGAAACACCCCCACACACACACAGATGCACATGTATGCACACACCAGAGCAAGCCACCCAGCCCTCCAGGGCAAGCATAGGGTTTCACACCCCAGCTCCTCGCACTGACCTTCCGTGGGAAAGACTTGTGTCTTCCAGGGCCTCACCACTTGCTCAGAGAAATCTGCTGTGTCGAGGGCCTCACCATCTGTACAGCTGTGATCAAAACATCACTATTCAGTTACCACCTAGGACACAGCTGTAGAATTATGGAGAAGTGTTTCACAAAAGTGAGCAATTGTCTGAGTCTGTCTCCTGACTGAAAAAGGATGCTAATTCCCAAAACACGCTGTACTTTACAGCGTATTTATATACAACACGTGGATGCTATCCTATTTGCTTCCATTCCATGCCATCTTTATTTCAGGGCTACTTGATGAAACTTCCAAATAGTTTCCAAACATCTCTCAAAGAAAAACATAGCACAGTGAAGCTGGTTTTAAGTGAGGGCTTCTGTCTTAGTCTAGGTTCTCTCCAAAAACACAATCTGAGACAAGATCACTTATTTTGGGAAGTGATTCCAAGGAAGAGGAGTTGAGAACTATGCAGATTGAAACAAGGAAAGAAGAGAAGCTAACCCAAGCACCCTTTAGTCACTGGTCAGGGCAGCTGCAGCTTCATGCCCTCAGGATGCTTTGAGCAGCCTTGTAGAATAGGCCCCCATGTCTTCCTAAAAAACATGGGGATGAAGCAGTATGAATCCACCAACTCCGGTCACTGCCCCATTGGTTTTTGTTCACTCCTACTTCCAGTACACTCATGGGGCAGAATGGCTGGCCAGGCCTCTGCAAGCAACAGCCTCAGAGAAGCCCCAGCTCAGAAAGCAAGAGCCACATGGTACAGCTGAGGCAAAGAGCTGGCGGGTCACAACTGCACGTACTTGTCATGGCAATGGCAGGAGACAAAAGGCAGGCAGAGGGCACAAGAAAGGGCATAAGAAATGACCAGACAATGTGTAATGATTAAATTTGACTACCGTCCTCCCAATATACCATCAGTGATGTTCACGTGTCACATTACTTCTTTATCCAACATTGGGATAGCTGCCTCATGATAGAAACCAGGAATAAAGGCATGAAGAAGCTTTCCTTGTGCTCAAGGAGAGTTCCGATTTGAAGGAGGACACCACTCTGTATGTAAACTCTTTTAACCCATTCAGATCAACACTACCAGTTAACACATGAACACAGACAGAATCTCCCACCTCTGTTCGGTGTGTAGCAATGATCAGAGGTCAATATAAGGGAAGCCTTCAGGAACTGGGTGATGCCTGAGATGTTTCCAAGGACCAATGGGGACGTTCCAGGAAGTAAAACAGGATGGGAGAATAGATCACCTAGGCGGAGTCATGGAAGTTGGAGAAGTCAAATGGAAAACACGAAGACTTTTCAAAGGTTAAAGCCGAAATAACATATAGGGAAGTGCTCAGCCATGAGGAGGTAACGGAGCCCAGACCAGGAGACCCGAGGTCCCCTCCTGAGTGCTGTGAACTCCATCCTGCTGAAAACAGAGAAACACAGAAAAGGAAGAAAGTTATTCAATTTAGTCTCAGGAAAGATAACTCCAAAGATATCATGGAAGAGAATTTATTTCATCTCAAGGGAATTTCAGAGGTAAATTAAACTTTGTGTATCTTGATGATCCCAAGATTAAAATAATTCAGTTCTGTTGAACATTTCAATTCATATAATATACCATAACCTGTTTGTTCTGTCAATGCACAGAACATTATGGCTAAATTTAACACAAGGCCCAGTGAAAACCATTTCAAGACTTCATCAAAGCAAAGACTTTTGTGAGAGTACATGTCTGTTACGTATTATTTAGTGTTCCCAGCACTTTACCATTCAGGCCTAGAAATAATTTAAACCACTGGTCATTTCCCTGGCCCTTTACTTCTGAGAAACAGCATGAAAACTCGGGAACACTAATGCCAGGACTCAGTCTGGAAGGGTAGGTTTTTCCTAACCTGTTGAGAAGAAAATCAGCCACTTAGGCTTTTTGTTAAGGCCATGAACAATAGGCGTCCAATGAACAAAAGGTGTCCAATGAACAAAGTTGACTTTCCCAACTTAAGTTTGGCAAAACAGTCATTCGTGAATGCATATGCCAAATACAAGAGGCATGGGCACACTGATGGATGATGAATAAGGCAAAGATGAGAAACTGAATGTGAAGGGACAGGCACAGACACAAAAGAAAGATCTAAAGGAGAAAAGAACTCGCTGTGCCTCAGGTTCCACATCGCCTAGAACAAGCAAGAACCCCATTTCTCCCTTTGTGAGACTCTCCACAATAATTGATGTCAATGTTGGTTGGCCAAAAATATAACCCACTTCTAGAGAGGCAATCCAGAGACCCTCAGCTTATGTTCAAGCCCTGCCCCTTTGTGTGGGCAAAGCCACTGTCTGTTTTAAGCCATGGGCCGTTTTGGCAGTCTGCTGAGACAGGGGGACCCCTTTCCTATCTCTGTTTCCTAAGTAACAATGCATTTAAATTCATAAAATAAAATTATGTTGAAATACAATTACCAAACTATTGCAGAACTAATCCTGTGATGTACTAATGCAGGTGCTTCTTTATTGGCACACAATATCAAGATCTAATGGTGATGCTGGTTGAAATCATTAGCATAATTTCGATGACATGATGAGCATGATTGATATTCTGAAGTATCCACAACACTGGGAGATGATATGAAAATATCAGCCATGTCTATTTGACAAACTCATATGTGCTGCTAACCCTGCTATGGTTTATTGTCCACCAATAACCAATGTATATGCTAACGTCTAATTAGCAGCTGGTGAGACCAAAGATGTAACCCATGGCCAGTGAAGGCTGCCAGTCACATGTCTAAAGGAGTGTCCTCCATGTTTCAGTCCATTTCCTGGAAAAAAGAACTCCAATTTCAAGGACTTCCTCAGATCTCCATTTAATAGAAGTTGTCATTTTTAAATCAATTGATTGAAAACACACCTAATAACTAAGAGCTACCATGAATTCAGAGTTACTTAGAAATATTCGAGGAGTTCTGGCCAAGATGGAGGTGTAGGTAGAGACCCTTCACTTCCTTGCACAACCAAAAAGATGATAACAACCAATCAGAAATCAATAAACAACCAGAAGTGCCAGAAAATCAAACTGCATGGCAGTTTGACAACAAAGGAACTAAAGAAAAAATCAACCAGAACAACCAGACCAGTAAGGCGGAGGACCACATGACCAACTCAGAAAAACGGGGGCACACGGAGGATCTTGAGGGCAGGGCTGGCTGCTGAGCTCTGCAGGAGGGCTAACTTAAGGCGACTCAGAGGTGGCTGTGGGTTATGGTGGTTGTGGCAGTAGGAGAAGTTCCCAGTCTCTCAGGAGAGTCCATTGAAAAGTGTACTAGAGACAGCAGGCAAGCTGCACTGTTCCCTCTCTGGCCCCTCCCCCCACAGGCAGCACCACACAGGCAGCAAAGAGGGTAGCCCTGCCTTGGTGAATATCTAAGGCCCTGCCCCCTTACAACCAATCAGCTGTGCCAAGATAAAGAAATATGGCCCAAAAGAAAGAACAGAGCAGAGCCTCAGAAAGAGAGCTAAGTGAGGAGGAGACTGCCAACCTGTCTGATGGAGAAGTTAAAGCCCTGGACATCAAAATGCTCACAGATCTGATTGAGCTTGGTTGAAAAATGAAAAAACAAATGAAGGATACCCAAAGTGAAATAAAGCAGAATGTTCAGGGAACCAACAGTGACAGGAAGGAAACCAAGACTCAAAGCAATGATTTGGAACAAAAGGAAAAAATGAACATCCATCCAAATGAAGAAACAAGAATTTGGAAAAGTGAAGAGATTCTTACAAACCTCAGGGACAACCTGAAATGTTCTGATATCTGAATTATAGGGGTGCCAGAAAGAGAAGAGGAAGACCAAGAAATTGAAAACTAATTTGAACAAATAATGAAGGAAAACTTCCCCAATCTGGTGAAGGAAATAGACTTCCAGGAAGTCCAGGAAGCCCAGAGAGTCCCAAAGAAGTTGGACCCAAAGAGGAACACACCAAGACACATCATCATTAACTTACCCAAAATTAAATATAAAGAGAGACTCTTAAAAGCAGTAAGAGGAAAGGAGAGAATTATCTACAAAGGAGTTCCCATCAGACTGTCAGCTGATTTCTCAAAAGAGACCTTGTAGACAAGAAGGGGCTGGAAAGAAGTATTTGAAGTCATGAAAGGCCAGGACCTACATCCAAGATTGCTCTATCCAGCGAAGCTTTCATTTAGAATGGAAGGGCAGATAAAGTGCTTCCCAGATAAGGTCAAATTAAAGGAGTTCATCATCACCAAGTCATTGTTATATGAAATGTTAAAGGGACTTATCTAAGAAAAAGAAGATCAAAAATCTGAACAGTAAAATGACAATAAACTCACAACTATCAACAAATGAACCTAAAAGAAAACAAAAACAACAAA
The DNA here is from genome assembly GCA_004027475.1 of Anoura caudifer. Taxonomy (NCBI): domain Eukaryota; kingdom Metazoa; phylum Chordata; class Mammalia; order Chiroptera; family Phyllostomidae; genus Anoura; species Anoura caudifer. Next base: position 7,676 of record PVKU01015880.1, on the reverse strand, counting down.
AACAAAAACAAAGCAAACAACCAGAATGGGAACAGAATCAGAGAAATGGAGATCACATGGAGGGATTTCAGTGGGGAAGGGGAAGGGAGGAATGGGGGGAAAAGGTCCAGGGAAGAAGAAGCATGGGTAGTAGGCATAAGGTAGATAGGGAGAGATAAAAATGGTACGGGAAACAGAGGACTCACAGAGCTTATATGTACATCCTACAGACATGAACTAGGGGCGGGGAATGCTGGAGGGTTGGAGGGGCAGGGCAGAGGGGGGATAGAGGGGGAAAAATTGGGAAAACTGTAATAGTATAATTAATAAAAATATTTTTAAAAAGAAATATTCAAATTATAAGTCACAATCCCATCTGCACGTATCAAACCTCAAACGGTGCCCATACAGCCATACGTGCAAGACCTTGAGTTTATTCAGATGACGGACAATACATCCAGCACATAATTTGGAAAGCTGCTTTGAACATAATCAATTCCGTTTTAAAAAGGAATGAGCCCCAAATATAAACCATAGACTTTGGTTTCTTTGTGGGACCTTGAACAAATTAACTCAGTCTTCTCATCTGTAACATGGGTACTAAAGTCATATTGATACTGACTTCGTTAGATTTCCATAAAAACTGAAATGAGTTAAACAAATGTTTTTCTAAACAATGGGTTACAAACCACTTAACAGGCCATAAAATTCTTTAACATGTCACAATCAGCATTCTTTAAATTAAATAGAATAAAATGGAAAATAGCAAATTATATTATATATGATAAAACTAAATGTTGTTTTGGGAAACTTTTATTCTAAATATATGTGTTTAACTTAGTTCTGCTTTACAACATTATTCCTTTTATTGTAATCATGAACAAATGTTAATACTGAAATAAAACACGTAAAGTATAAGCAAAAGGCATGGCATCTAGCAAGCTATTGTTAGTAATTTTAGTAAATATGATGCCCCAAGGTCCAGAGTCACAGACTGGGGACTACGCCTCCCAGGAGTGTACTTAGAGACATAGTTTGGCAGGAATGTATGGGGCCAGCATTTTTAACATATTGTAGTCCTGCAGAGGGACCAGAGCAAGCCTTGCCATGGAAGGAGAGAAAATAAAAATGACTCTGGAAAACTAGAGTCGAGTTTTATTTAGCTTACCTTTAGAGCTGAATACACTCTCTGTTAATTACTGGTCATGTAACCTCATGTAAGTTATTTAATTTCTCTGCACCACAACTCCCTAGGAATGAAAATAACAATAGTAGCTACCCCATAGGGAATTCGTTAAATGAAAAACACGATTACTATGCCTGACACATAGGAAGTGCTCAATAAATACTAGCTCTTTTGTATTTGCTACTATTATGTATTACCATACTGAGAATAAACAAAAATCTACCAACATGACCATTTTTCTCTCTCCTCCATTAATTTCAAATAATTTTTATCTTTTATTGTTATTCCTGCAGCAAAACAAAAGGCTTTTTGAAACCAAATAGAAGGCTGCAAACACCTTTCTCTTCAGGAAGTCCTCTCTGTATTGCCACCTACATTCTCCTTTCCTCTGAGATCCTAGTTACTTTTCCAGGGTTATTTTTTATTTTTCTGCCTTTTGTGGCTGGCAGAGGGGCTGTATGTATAAATGCTCACATTCTAACCATGTGCTGAAATCTCATCAGGAAACCCCAGGGTGCTCAGCCCAGCTTCCTAGATGCATGATTTCTTGCTTCCATGTGGAAAACACCAGAATGAATTGATGTGACTCACACAAAGGACAGTGGAGCTTTTCTAATATCCACAGGCATGTTGGCCCCTAGATTAAATCGGGGACTTGATGCACCAGAGCTCAGCCCTCTGACAGCGCCACGTAGGCACCTTACTGACAATAGACTCCCTGGAGGACCAGAGTTTCTGCATCACGTTGTGTCTCCCACGCAGTAGGTAAACCGTGGAATAATTGAGAACCTCCACGTCAGGGAAAAGCACGCACTCCAGAGAGGAATGAGTCTCTCTGAGGCTGCATTTCATCCTTGCCCTCCCTTGCCGTAGAAGTGTCTCTTAAAGCTGAAGTATCACCATCCTCTGTGTCACAGGCCTGCCCCCTGAAGGCCCGCCAGCCAAAAGGGGTTTGGAATGGCACCCACCCAACATCCCACCCAGGGCCCTATGCCCTGTGTCTCCTGTAAGTCTCCAGAAGAAAACATTCCAGATCCTAAGTAAATAAATTGCCCAGGGGGCTTGGCAGGAACTAATGAGGATAAATAACAGCAACCAAGAGCAAAGCCAAAAGAAACAGACCATAGCAGAGGGGGGTTGTCCAGTCTTTTTAATATGAAGATTTTCCAAAATGTCAGTGGACAGACTGCTATAACCAGTGTCTGTTTACCCACCAGCAAGATGTAGCAGTTGTTCTTACTTTAGCATTATCTTTGTGTGTATGTATCCATTTGGTTGTGTGTGGGCGTGTTCACTGAGCCATTTGAAAGTTGCTGATAATGGGCCACTGAACCCCTAAATATTTCAGCATAGATCTGCTCAGAATGAGGACATTCCCCCCATAACCATAATAGAATGCTCACAACTAAGCAAATTAAGAATAATTCCATATCATCTAATATCAGTCCATATTGCAATCTTCCTCCTATGCAAAGGATTAAAGCATTGTCTTTGCTTGCTAATAGCTTTTTAGGCCCTTTCAACATAGAGCAGTCCTCTAGCTATTATTTCAGTGACAGTGGCTTTTGCATGTGTCTGGGCCAGCTGCCTACGGAATGTCTCACACTGACTGAGCCCTAGTGAGTTGGGATTGGAAGGAGCCGGAGAGGAAAAAAGTGCACAGCACAGGGGAGCAGGTACAGTGAACGGGACTTTCCATCATACTCAGAGTGGAAGACAAAGACCCCTTGCCCCGCACACCCCTGACCTCTCCCCATTTCTCCACCCTCATACACCTCAGGTGGCCACGCTGGGCTCCTTGCTGCTCCCCATCATGCTGATGACACGCTCATCTTGACATCTCAGACCTGACTCTTCCCTCTTCTCAGAATGCTTTTCTCCCACGTGTCCAAAGGCATTACCCTGAACTCCTGCAGGCCTTTGCTCTGTGAACCTTCCTGGAACATCTTATTTCAAATGGCAAACCACCCTCCCAGCTTATTCCTTTTTCTTCACAGCGTGTTTCAACAACCAGCTTTCTATGCATTTCATTTCTTTAGCTGATTGCTTGTCTCACCACCTGCGATGCAGGCTCCTCCAGGACAGGGCTTGTGTGTGATGTGCTCACTGCAGCCTCCCCAGCTCCTATATTAGTGCCAAGCTCTATTCAATCAACAAATGTTTATTAAGACCCCCTGCCGGTGCCCCAGGCACTGGCAGAGCAGCAGGCCACCGGATGCGCCCATCAGAGCTGACGCAGCCTGGCTGTCCCTCCCTGCTGCCCAGCATTGAGAATCTCTCAGAAGCCAGCCGAGGCCCTGGGGCTGCCCAGAGCCATTCCAGAGCCTGGCATTTGCTTGGAGCTGGGGCTGACCATACCTCTCAGTCCTGCTATCCCACTGGCCCCTCGTGAAACCTACAGATGCCTGTGCAGGTCTCTGACCATTCACCTGGGCCTAACAAGTCCTCCGTGTGCCCATCACACTGAGCAGCCACTGAAAACTTGTCCTTCCCCCCTCCACCTCAGGACCACCTCACCCCCCCAATCACCCACTCTGCACCTGTCCTCCTGAGGACACTGCACTGACCTTTCTAAGATGCAAACATGGCCAAACCATTGGCTCAGCTCAAAATATTTCACTGGCATCCCTCCCCGCACAAGAGAAAACATAAGCACGTAGCCTGACATGTGCCCAACATCCTCCTTGATCTGACTACACCTTCCCACCTGGTCTCCTGCCACTCCCCCCTCACATCTGACAACACTAAATAACCTGTCATCATTTCTGGAATGCCCATGCTCCTCACACTCCGCACTTCCTTTCCCTTCTGTCCAGCATGCGCCTCTGCTCCTCCCACCTACCCCGCCCCCACCTCCAGCCTGTGGCCCTGGGAAACCTCCATTTCTTCAAATTTCAACTCAAATTCTGCCTCCTCTGGGACATTTTCTGACTCAGTAGATGACCTTGGGCACTTCCTTCTGTTATAGGGACAAAGGGCATTTTGTCTGACCTGAAAGCTACTTTAACAGTGACACCTCCCCATGATTTCTTCTCCTGACAGCTAGCCCTCAACATGGTCCTAGATGGCACACCCTACAAAGGGGCTTGGGTCTTTGCATCTTCCCATCCATAGAGCCTTCGGTCAGATACTAGGTGTTTAATACATTTGGACCACTTGGTCTAAGCAGCTATTTTGCCCTGGGCAGTGCTGTTGGTTTCGAGCCTTAAGGGCCTGAGTTAGTGACCCTGATCTTCCCCATTCTGATTTTATGGCTCAGGCCTGAGTTAATGGTAAATGTTCTCATTGTTTCCGTTTGCTGAAACATTATATAAACCCAGCATCAGGCGGCAGTTTGACTGGCGACAAACAATTCTGCATTCCAGAGCATGGTGACCTCGTGGACGGTTTGTTTTCTTTGCTTTTCACTAACAAAGAGACTCTCCTTTAAGCCTCTGAAAGTTAAACAACATTCTATCTTCCATCTTGCCTTCCGTCATAGAAATGTGAGGCTGCTTATATGTGCTTGCATGTGTATGTGTGTGCAATTGGGGAGGAGGTGAGGGGAGGGGAGGGGAGAGGAGAGGAAAGGAGAGGAGAGGAGAGGAGAGGAGAGGAGGGGGAGGGGAGGGGAGAGAGAGACAGACAGACAGAAATTAGCCTAGCGGCTATGCCTCATGCTAACTCTCATGCACTGACCCAGAAGGAAGTCTGTATAACACAGGGGTTAGGCACCAGGCCCAAAGGGCCATGCCTCATGGCCACTAGCCTTAGCAGACCACCTGTTTCCAAAGTGTTGACAAACATAAACAACATCCTTGCTAATTCTCTGCTCCATGGTATTTTACCCACCTGAATCCAAGCAACTAGATGTGCCTAGCACTCTTGTCATGGCTAACACGTAATAAATGGCGGCATTAGGATTTCTGTAAGGAGTTTAGGCTAGTTTTCTACAACCTAAAAATTGTCTATGTTGTCAATATGCTTTTGTCATTTCCACCTATGACATGTCCACATGACTGCAACATCACCTAATGTTCTTATTGGTAATTTTCCCACCATTGTTTTTGCCTGTAACAGAACCTGCATTTGCGGTTCTGTGTAGTGAGGGAGCGCAGGGCTCTCAGGCTAAGAGCTTATAGACTTGGGGCTGAAGGTGACTAAGCATTCCTTGCAGGGTCTTGAGACTCCCTCCCTGGCTGTTAGCATTGTTTTAGTTTGCCTGGTTTGAACCAAAGCCAGCTGAATCTCCTCCAAATTCCAGTTCAGGTCAGATCTCAGGAGACAGCCTGTCTGGTTGTTCAAAACACAAATATCTGCCTGAATATCCACTCCAACCTGGAACCAGGACAGATTGCTGATGCCTTGTGACCCCGCCAAGCATCCCGTCCATGGTGGTGGTGAGAGGTAAGGACTTTCAGTGCTGTAATCTCCATGTCTGAGCTTAAGGAGCCAAAACAGAAGTCCTGCAAGTAGGTGGCAAGGCTATAGAGCCCCTCTCTCCTTGCACCATCACTCTCTCCTTCCAGGCATCTATGTCCGCTTCACTTTCTCCTGTCACTCATGGACTCTGCTCACAGGGAAGCAGAGCACTGTGGACAGTCTGCCACTAACCAGTGAGTGTATAATGGGCCTACCCCGATCAGTTCCCAGAAGAAGGGAGAGGACAAGAAGATGTCCCCACCCACAAGGAGTTTATTATCCAGAGGAGGGAACAAAAAATATAACAGCACACAAAATGGTGCAGAGATAGGGGTCCTTGTGCTATACACACAGGTGAGGGGTTTTGACCAACAGGTTGTTCTGAAAATGGGTAGAATCATCTTCATATTGGCATGTAAGACTTAACCACGGAGGGGGCAGAGGCCAGGCAGGGTTTGAGTGTCATCGCTTTAAATCATCTATTTTTAAAACATTTCAGAACATTTTTAATTGAATCACAGTGGCTTCTAATATTTTTCATTACAGTCTGACTTTTTAATATAGTGAAAAATTTCTCATCAAATGTACCATTTTATTTCATTTTTCATTTAAATTACACTGTATTATTTACGCTATTATAGCTGTCCTAATTTTTCTTTCTTTGCCTGCCTCTACCCAGACCTCCCTCACTCCCTCAGGCAGTCCCCACACCATTGTCCATGTCCATGGGTCATACATATATATTCTTTGGCTACTATATTCCCTATGCTGTACTTTACATCTATATGACTATTCCGTAACAGCCAAGTTGTACTTCTTAATCCCTCCACCTTTCCTGGTCCATCCCCTCAGCACCCTCCTATCTGGCAATCATCAAAACATTCTCTGTATCTATGATTCAGTTTCTGTCCTGCTTCATTTATTTTGGCTTTTAGATTCAATTATTGATATATTTTATTGCCATTTTACTGTTTATATTTTTGAGCTTCTTGAAGAAGACTGTTTAACATTTTATAATACTGGTTTCATGGTGATGAACTCTTTTCACTTGTTCTTGTCTGGGAAGCTTTTCATCTCTCCTTCATATCTAAATGATAGCTTTGCTGGGTAGAGTAATCTTGGATGTAGGTCTTTATCTTTGAATATTTCTTGCCAAACTCTCTAGCCTACAAAGTTTCTTTGTGAGCAATTAGCTGACAATCTTATGGGAGTTCCCTTGTAGGTAAGTAACTGCTTTTCTCTTGCTGTTTTTTAAGATTCTCTCTTTGTCTTTAACCTTTGGCATTTCAATTATGATGTGCCTTGGTGTGGGTCTCTTTGGGTTCTTCTTGTGTGAAACTCTGTGCTTCCTACAATTGTTTGTCCGTTTCCTTCACAAAGTTAGGGAAGTTTTCTGTCATTATTTTTTCAAATAAGTTTTCAATTCCTTGCTCTTTCTTTCCTCCTTCTGGCACCCCCATTACGTAAATGTCAGTATGTTGTCCCAGAGGTTTCTTATACTATCCTCACTTGTTTTGGATTATTTTTCCTTCTTGCTGTTCTGATTATGTGTTTTTTGTTTCCTTATATTACAAATTGCTGATTCAATTCTCAGTTTTATCCATTCTACTGTTGATTCCTATAAATTATTCTTCATTTCAGTTTGTATCCTTCATTTCTGACTAGTTCTTTTTATGGTTTCCATGTGCTTTTGTTATGCTGTTGAAATTCTCTCTGAGTTCATCTACTCTTCCGCTAAGTTCACTGAGCATCCTTATAACCAGTGTTTTGAACTCTGCATCTGAGAGATTGTTTATCTCCATTTTATTTAGCTCTTTTTCTAGATTTTTTATGTTCTTTCATTTGGGCCATGTTTCTTTGTCTACTCGTTTTGGCAGCCTTTCCATGTTTGTTTCTCTATAGTAGGTAGAGCTGCTACAACTCCTGGGCTTAGTAGTGTGGCCCAATGTAGTAGGCGTCCTGAAGAGTCCTGTGGCACAGCCTCCCCTTTCACTCAGGCTGGATACTTGAGGTGCACCTACTGTGTGGGCTAGATACACCCTCCTCTTGTAGTTGAGCCGGAATTGCTGTTGGCAGGTCAATGGGAAGAATTTATCGAGGCTGATAAGCT